>PVJC01027087.1:0-23512 GCA_004026665.1 Murina feae | reverse complement strand
GGGGGGGGGGGGGGGGGCAAGCAGGAGGCAGCTGATATTTTCTCTCATGGATGTTTCTATGTCTCTATTCCTCTCCCTTCCTTGCTCCATAAAAATCAATAAAAACATATTTTTAAAAAAGCCTTTTTGGTGGTAATTAGTTAAATGAGTTCATAAGTGGGATCACTGATCTGACAGGATTATTGCCATAGAGTGATCTCTCTTTCCCTCCCTCTCTCTCTCCCTCCCTTTCTCTCTCTCCCAGGTAAGAACACAGCAAGAAGGCAGTATCTATAAACCAGGAAGAGACCTCTCAGCAGGAACTAAAAGGATTGGCATCTTGATGTGGGATTTCCAGCCTCCAGAACAGTGAGAAAATGAATTTCTGATGGTTAAGCTCCCCAGTCTGTGGTATTTTGTTACGGCAGCCGAGCTGACTCCAGCAGCTACATGCTGGAGTATTCAGGATTACTGAGGGAGAGCCCAGCATCTGGAGCAGGTGGACGTGTCCACAGGCAGCCAGTAAACTCTGGGATGCATCTCTGAAGGCCGCCCAAGGCTGAACTCCTAGTGAGGGCTGCCGTCTGCCCGCCCCTTCTCCTGTGCTGGACAGCGGAGGTGCAGGCCCCTTCCTCAGGAGACCTGTCACCTCCAGGTCTCTGACTCCTCTTGCACCTTCTGAGACCAGGATTCATGAAATCTTGTGCCCCCTTTGTCAGGCAGGCTTTATCTGGGAGTGGATGTTTTGGGAATACGCATGAGAGCCCAGTGTGAGTGTGCTCCGCAGGGAGGAAAAGCAGGCTATAAGAGGACTGGACTTCACATGCACGAAAAAGAGGCCCAGCGAGCTGACTTAGCTCAACCGGGGGAGGGCAGGACTCGGGCAGTCCTCTGTTCACACCAGTTTGTTTCTCTCTGGTTTTCAGACGTTGAGGCTGTATGATGTGTATCCATATCCTTCTTTCATGGAATCTGACATCATAAATATTTCCAATGACAGTAAGTCTTTTTCTAAAATGTGAGAAAAAATAAAAGAGGACTGCATGGAAGTTTCTTTTCCACAAACACGTGGAAATAACTTTATATTTTATTTGATGAAGGAAATCCAGTGCACAAATGTGAGAGGGACTCCAGCGGGCCACCAAGGACCATGCTGTCTGCACCCGGAATGCTTTCCTGAATGCGGAGACCCAGGTCTCCTTGACTAATAAGCCACCACTTCCAACTCTGCTCACATTGCGTGTCTCAAGACAGGAGGTGCTCCCTGCCCTTCAGACACACAGGCCCTGTCCTCTCATTGCAAACCACATACCAGCATGCTAAAACATGCCAACATGCAGAAACATGCACCAATCCAACCTGAACCATGCCCAAACGCAGCCTGAAGTGCACCTGAGAGGACAGGCCTGCCACCGGTGATGTGGAGGGATTTCTGTAGGATACTCTCTTGCATTCTTCAGCATTCTCTTATGTTCAGTAAAATGCCCACATGATTAAGGAACAAAAGAAGAAAACATCTTCTACTATTAGCTGGACTTTCTGTCACACATAGCCACATACAACAGAGCCCCAACTGATATAGACAGTGAGAACCTTTCCTGTCCTTTCAAATGAGACCCATGGCCACTCACCCATCTCGGCTGCTCCTGCTTTGCCCTGGCAGGACTCCTAGGCTCCCTGGAATACAAACCTATTTGACTAGGATAAGCATTCCTCAAGAGAAGGGGCCTGGTCTGTCTTCCTCCTGTCATCCCCCTGGCATGCAGAATAACAAATGGTGCTCAGTGGGTGCTCACTGGTATTAATCCAATGAAAGGGGACTAGGACCCCTTCCATCAGAGTTGCTTCTTTAATGACTGGGAGCACCACTCCTTCATTATCACCCCACCATCCTGCATTTTCAGCTGGACTCCTGAGAGGAGTGACAGGTGGTGGAGGCAGAGGCGGGGGAGGGGCAGGCAGGAGCAAGGGCTTAGCTGGGATCAGAGGGACTGATGGTCCACCTGCCAGCATGGCCCTGGGTAGCGGCTTACTTCTTTTGAGCCTCTCCTGCTAAATAATAATGATGCTGATTTCAGTAGGTGATGTGACATTCCCCACATCTCTTCCAGGTTAACACACCTGTCACGCAGCTGCTGGGAATACCAGCTGCTGAAGGCTCTGCGTCGCTCAAGGTAATGCCTTTTTGGGGGTGGCCCCCGCCAAGGAGCAGCCCCCATGGCCAGTTTGGGAGAACTCTGAAGGTCCCCCTCCTGCGTTCTTGTGGGAGCTTCTGAGTCCTTAGCGCAGCCACATGGTGAGTCAGCTTTTCTCTCCTGCCTTCCCAGCTTCCTTACGGGTTTCTTTCCAGAGAGGAATGGCTTCGGCATGCATTCTCCATGTCAGAGTTCGTTTCCAGGAAACCTTATGTAAAATGATGCCAATGGTGGTGGGATGGCGACCGTGGCTCCTCTGACAGGCTGGGGGTAAGGAGTGGGGAGGGCTCTGAGCAGCCCCGCCTGCACGAGTCCATCCCACACCTGAAGGATTTCTCAGCCGGAGGCTGATCCTTGAGAGAGACATGCGGGATTCATTCCTCCCCAAGATGTCGTCTAAGAGGAGGCCTGTTCATCTCTCAGGGCTGGTGCTGCTGGTCTGGATCCCCAGGAGCAGTGAATGCACAGGGAGGGCCAGGCCCTATAACCTCCTCCCAAGTCCCAGGCGGCTGTGAGCTGTGCAAATGCCACTCCCTCCAGGCTCTTCCCTCAGCATCCACCCCGCCAGCTGTAAACATCCCCCCTTACCTTTACTTCCAGGACACTCTTGCTTTCTTCCTTGGTTTCCAGAAAACCCCCACCTCCTTCCCTAGTTTCCAGGACACTCCACCTCCTTCCCTAGTTCCCAGACCACCCCACCTCTTTCATTAGCTAGTCACCCACCAGGTGCCTTAATATTCCACTGAAAAACGCCCAGAGAAACTGCCAGTCTAAACAGCATATAGTGCAGAAAATCCCATTGGACCTCCCTGAATCCACCAGGCATCGCAGGCAGTGAAATTCTAATACCTCCCGGTTCCTTTATGGTAATGAGAATGGAACAGGTGCCATGGCAGCCTGGCCCACGACAGCGTCATGATTCTCCTAAGACATGACACTGGATCAGCTCGGGGAGGCCCACGCTGGCCCACTCAGGGCCCTACCAGCAGCCTTGGGGGTTTTCAGTCTGATAGACCATGAGAGCATGGAGCCTCTTTAAGAATCATTCCCGTTAGGATCTTGGAATAAAGGCCCTTAGAAAACTCATTAATCGAAGGGGGCCTGTGGGACAGGAACGCAGACTGTTGACGAGACAAGTGCATGAGAGCGAGTGCTGGGCCGCGTTTCTTCTTTTCTCCTGATGGTCTTCAGGCTGCCCTGCTGGAGAAGCTCCGCTAGGGCTCCGGGAAGAAGACACAACTGCAGACAGAACCTGCGTGGACGGTGACGGAAAAGCCCGCTTCCAGGCCAGGCGGAGGAGGGAGGCGCCCTGGTGAGTAGCACCGCTAGGATTCCAGACAAACCTGTATTTGATAGAAGAACCCGAGCGACTAGGAGGAGGAGGAGGAGGCAGCCGCCAAGGAGTACCGCAGCAGGCTCCCACAGCGTGTTACCGGGCACGGGCCGCTCCAAGAAGAAGACAAGTTAGAACATTCCAGAGGAAAGCAAAGGACCAGAGTCCCAGCTGGGAGAGTCAGTGGGAATGGAATGGGAGCAGGAGGCAAGAACTGGAGCCCTTATGGAGCCCTTGTGGAGCACCTCGGTGAACAGGCTGTCGTGTGTGCGTTCAGATAACGGTGAGTGAGTAGCCTAGGGAGGTCTGAGCGGGAAGTAGAGGCCCAGTTATCACAGCTCCATCTCCTCACTGCCCACTTCCGCTCATGCACCACACAGCACCACCTGTCCCCTGGCCTCTGTCCCACCCAGGGCATGCCCCCATGTCTGCATTCAGCCAGCCTCCCAGCATCTTCTCTGGCCCTGGCCACCTAGAACCCACGCTGGAGCTGAAGGATCTCTCCAAAAGGCAAATATGAGTCCGTCTTTCAATGTTTCCCAAGGAAAAGGCCAAATCCCGAACAAGGTTCCCTGGTACAAATTCCTGGAGGGCCCACCCCACCTCCCTTTCCAGCCCTTTCCTCCTGCCAGGGCTGCTGGCTGTCCTTCAGGTCCGTGTACCCTGCAGCCACTCCCTTTCCCAGGCTGCTCCCTCCCCTGGTGCACTTTCCCTGTGCCCACCCCCAACCCCCCAGCGAGGACAGAGACCCTTGTCACACAGTGCTGCCTCCTGCCTTCCAAGTTCACATTCTGTGATCAATAGATGGACTCACTGAGTCTTTATCATGTTCCTGGGAATGTGGACTTCACCCGGTCCTGCCCCTGCAGTGGGAAGCCAGCACATAGCTGAGCACAGAGTAGGTCCTCTGCTGCAGTGAAGTTGCAGCAAATGCATGTCTTCACTTTACAAGAGAGAAAACAGGGCCTCAGGAAGGTTAGGCCACCTGCCTCAGGGGGCCCAGCAGAGCTGGGACACACACCTTTACCGGTTCAGACGGAGCCCCACTTATCTCCCCAGGAGGGCCCCTCGGGGAGAAGGGGCCTCACTCACCTGTGGGTATACCAGCTGGGAAGGCCCCTCAGGGAGAAGGGGCGGCTGCTGAGCACTCGGCTCCTGGGGAAATAAACAGCTGTGGCCCCGTCTCCACTCCATCACCAGCCACTTAAGAGGCCAGGCTCCTCAGAGCCGCCTTCAGTGGTGGGGAGACGAATGGTCCCTAAAGACCCATCTCATTATCCCAAGGGCCAAGTGGGACCTGTGGAAGGGTAACTGGCCCATCAATAAGGCCAGCCCTGATGCTGTGACCGCACAGGGCAGAGCGTGACCCAAAGGCCATTGACGCGGCCTCAGCACCCTCCCTGCAAAGGCTAATGGCAGTTCTCAGAAAACAACAGGACCTCGGAGCCCCCGCAACCCTTGCAGCCCCTGCAGCCCCCGCAGCCCCCCGGAGCCATTGCTATCACACGGGCACCGGTCCTAAGCGATGCCTGAGGAATCAACGAACCTGTGACGCACACTTCATTGTGCATCTCCATTCACGTGTGCACACTGGGCACAGTGGGAGGCACTGGGCCGACGGGTGGCAGATAGAACCAGATGGAGGGCATGGTGTCTGCATGTGTGCACATCTGTGCAGGAACCCACATCTGCAGCTGGCATGTGCCTCTGCAGACACACCCCCCTGTGTATGCATGTACGTGAGCATGCCCCAGCACATGTAGGTGAGTGAGCACTTATTGCTTGCGGATATGCACACAGGTACAGTTGCCCCAGGACCTGTGGGCCCGTTTTCTTATCAGTTATGTGTCCACGCTGTAAGGCCTGGGTCATGGGAGTTACTCGAGAAATACCTGTTGTTTTAATGAATAATAAAGACTGCCTACCACTGCTCCTACTAATAGCAATAATTATACTGAACAGATAAAAGGAAGCATTTCTGAACAGCATGAAAAAGTAGGAGGTTCTCCCGCACAGCCATGAGCTAGATAGAGGTGTCGGGGGACACGTTCCTTCTCTGATCCTCAGTTTCTCACCTGTCAAAGGAAGGCACAGTCGGCATAACAAGCAGGAGGCGAGAGCATCAATTCGAAAGGCTCCCTTTTCCGTAGGAGGCAAGGCTGCTCCATGAGAGAGGTCTGGCTGGGGGATCATGTAAGGGGATTGGAGGACAGGTGACTAAATCTTGGGGGATTTTCCAAGATAAATGAGGAGAGATTGCCAAGGTCAACAGTAGGATTACTGAGTGTCCTGGTGAGATTTCACCGTACGAATTGCTTTCTCTGATGTATTTTTAGGTCCACAGAAGAGACCAGGAACCTAGAGAACCGCAGATGCCAGTGGGGGGCGGGTAACTGACCCAGGAGTCAGGTGGTGCAGTGGCAGGCTGTCCACCCCATAAAAGGCCAGGAGAGGGGGAGGAAAGGCTTAGGCGCTTCCCACCAGCTGGTAAAGCGGAATCAGTGTGAAGAGGTGAGAACGCTATTAGGACCAAGGCTGTGGTCAGGCCCTCAGAGGCATCAACTTCAGTGGTGGGGCAGATGGGGGTGAGGAGGGGAAGTCCGTGATGAAGGCCAGGGGCGTGTGTCCTTGAAGGAGATGAGTTAAGGAAGAGGCTGGGGCAGTGAGCAGTGCTTTGCAGGGAAGGGGGCCTTGCAACGCTTCCATAATCTCATAAAAATGGCAGACCCTTCCCTGCAGAGGGGCCACATTCACACTTCCACCGAGATGCAGAGGGCTCCGAGCTGGGCTGCTGGAAGACCCCTGATAGGAGCATAGTAGCTGGCTGGCTGATCGCCCTGCAGGAAGGAGGGGCAGGAAGCAGAGAGGGGATGGAAAGCAGGCAAGGCAGTGTGAAGTGAAAAGGATGCAAGGAGGCAGCAGGCCCATGGCAAGGCGCCTGACTGGTTTGTGGGCCTGGCAGTCCGGTCTCGACGGCACTCTGACATGAGGTGAGTTTGCCCCACTGGCTCTGTGGGTGACACGGGCTCAGGCCAGCTCGCTCACAGCTGCCGTCTCCAGGGCTGAGGGCGCCGATGGGAAGATAAGAGTCACGAACATGGTCCAGGATCTCTTCCCACAGCTGCTGCCTTCTCCTTCTTTTTGGAGCATGACTTATTTCCACTTCTTGTTCCTGCTACTTCTATTTCAAGATCTGCCTCCAGCTGTCTGTCTGCCACCTCAGAGAGCGTCCGGGTCCTTATCCAACGCCCCCGCGCGCTCTGGGCCTGCGCCCTTTGCTGGGGTCTCCGAGCACCCTCACTCCAGGGGCTCCTTTCATTCCCCTCCTACCTAGGGTCCCAGGTGCCTTTCCCAGAGGGACCCTGCACCAGCTCTCCCAGCCTCATGTCCCTCTGCTCCTCCCCACTGAGGTGCTGTTTCCTCCTCCCACCCTTTCCAGAGCTGACACCTCAGCATCTATAGAAACTGAGGGTGGCTCGCTTTCCTCTCACTGGAAGCTGGAGTCTTTAGGGAGGCCACGTCTTGATGGTTCATCAGGAACTCCAGGAGCCCAGCGTGGGGCATTGCTTCCCCACCTCCCTGACCACAGAAAGCAGGTAAACAAGCTTAGGTAACTGAACGAACAGCAGCCTGGATGTCCCAGCTGCCCTGGTGAGAAATGCTATCTGAGGACTCTGAGAGGCTGGGAGCTGAAACAGACAGGAGGACACTGGCCAGGAGGCAGGCACCACTGAGAATCGTCTGAAAACCGTGTCAGCCAAGAAGGGAAGCTGAGGAAGCCCTGGAATTTCTTGTCCTCATCCCCAGAGATTGCTGAGGACCAAGGATGAGTCTTGACCCCCTTCCCCCCAACACATGGTTTAGAATTTCGGGGAGCCCCTCTCCTTGCCACCACTACATGCACACGGCTCACCTCCAGGATATGGCGTCTGTGTTAATCGCCTGTTGACCCGTTGGTTTCCTTATTGGACCCTGATTTCCCTGGGGGAGTGTGTCCTGTTCACTGCTGTATCTTATTGTCCAGCCCAGGGGCTGGTGTGCAGAAGCTCTCACTTCCTGTTTGTTGAGTGAGTAATGAGCGGGACCAATGATGGATGCTCTAACCCATAATTCATCAGCCGGAGCATTTGGAGAGTTCAGTGTCACAGACACTTCCTCTAACCCTGCAAACCGCTGGCCCTTAGCTGCGATGGTCAGCCTTGGCCCACGCCAGGGCTCGTTTCTTCAGGATCTATGCTGAACTGGGCCAGTTCACCGGCATCTGGAGCACATCGAGGCTGCCCAGGGGAGGTGGTGGAGCACTGGCAAGGTTTATCTCAAGCGCTTCTGGGAAGCATGAACTGAAAGAGATCCTCCACAGCTCGTGGAGCAGGGGCTGGAGTGCCAAGCTCAGGTTAGGCTAAAGCGTCACCAGTCTCCAAGCTGGCAGGAAGTCTTAGGTCTTTTTCTTCCTGGAGACACGTTTACTTTTATTTTCCCCACTTAATCTTGAACATGGATGTCAACAGTAAGCGGAGCTGAGCTATAGGGCAGTGCTACCAAACTGGAGGGCCACTCTGCCACCCTCAGATGGAGCTAGTCAGCAAGGGGAGACCAGGGCTCACAGTCCCTTTCTCAGTTTACACCCAAGAGGTAGGGCTGGGACCTCCCAGGAGGTGTGCCCTCTACAATTCCCTCTGGTTAGTCTGGCAAAGGTCACCAGGCTGCCGAGGTCATCAACAGACCTGAGAGGGGGATTCTTTATGGAACCGCCCTAGTCATTCGTTCAGCACGCCCGTGATCAATGCTGGTAGCTAGCCTTTGTCAGGTAGGCGCTCACTGTGCCGCAGGGCTGCTTACAGCACTTTATACATACCAACTCTTGCGATCCTTAGACTAACTCTAGGAAGTAAGAATTACTATCATCATCATCATCCCACAGGTGAGAAAGGGAAGCACAGAGAGGTCAGTCATAGGGGAAAGGCCACCGGCGAGGGGACTGTGTGCCTAGCATTTGCACCAGGACAGCTGGCTGCGGAGGGCGTGCTCTTAGCCCCCATGCTCACTGAGGGCAAGTGCGGCTCTGGCCCTGGAGGAACCACGGTGAATAAGACAGTCCCGACCGCGGTGCTTAGGGTGCTTGCCTCACAGTGGGGAGAGTGGCTGCAGACAGCAGGGAGAGCCAACACGAAAATAAAAGAGCTGCTTCTCAGACTGCAGTGAGGGGCAGATTCTACAAGGAAATCAAATTTGGGTTGAGTTGAGATCGCAGTGACCAGAAGGAGCCAACCAGACGATGCCCTGGGGGAAAGGTGTTCCAGACAAAGGGAAGACAGCAGCATCCAGGCCCTGAGGTAGGAGCAAGCTGGGGAACATCAAGACAGGAGGAATAGGGCCGTGAGTGATGGGAGGTGGCATCTCGCTGTGGTGTTCACCTGCATTTCCTTGGTGATTGTGACACTGAGCATCTTTTCAGAAACCTGTTGGCTGCCTGTGCGTCTCCTTTGGAAAAATGTCTATTCAGTTCCCATCGGTGAGGATGTGGGGAAATTGGAAGCCTTGCACACTGTTGGTGGGAATGGAAATTGGTTCAGTCACTATGAAAAACAGCATGTAGTCTCCTCAAAAGATTAAAAATAGAACGCCATCTGATCCAGCAGTCGCACTTCGAGGTGTATATCTGAAGGAAGTGAAATCCGGAATTCGAAGAGATGTGAGCACCCCATGTCCTCGGCAGCACTATTCCTCAGAGAGCCACGATGTGGACACCATCTAAGTGTCCATCGGCAGATGAATGGGTAAAGAAAACGTGTTATATACACGCATTGGAATAACCAGCCTTGAAAAAGGAGCAAGTCCTGCAATAGGCAAGGGCATGGCTGAACCTGAGGGACATTGCGCTGAGTGAAATAAGCCATCGCTGGAGGACAAGCCTGCATGACTCCACTATATGTGAACTCCAAAACACTTCAATTCCCAGAAGCAGACGGTGGTTGCTGGGGGTGGGAGATGAGGAGCTGCTGCTCCATGGGCAGAGTCTCAGGCCCCATGAGTGAATTCTAGAGACCTGCTGGACAGTGTGCGCCTGCATGGGGACGTTGGACAGCACGCCTGCAGCGGGTATACTGTACTATACACTTAAACACTCCCTGACAGGTAGAGCTCCTAATCAGTCTCCTTATCCCAGTAAAATATACTAAAAAAATAAAATTGTCAAAAAAAAAAAAAAAAAGAGGCAGTACCGTAGTGAGCAGGGGGAACTGTGGTGAGTTACAAAACAGGTAAGGAAGTGCTGGTCCGCTCAAGCGGGCCAGGGCAAGAAGCTGGATTTTTCTGAATACAAAGAAACTGCTCATGGAACAGTCTTTAAAGGAGAATAAGACGATCTAATTTTGCTTTTAAGCGATCACTCTGTCAGATGTGTCAAGAATGGATCAAACCCCCGCCTGGCAGGGACTAGGCACTCGGCACACACAGCAGCCCTCATGATGGGAGGCGCCTGGGGAAGGCGAGGAAGCCACCGCTCGGCGCAGTAAGTGCCATGTGAAGTTCTGTCTCCTCCAAGCACCGTGGGTGCTGTGAGAAAGGACTGGGGACGATGTTGCTCGGCAGTCTTCTCCCGACAGGAGGCCGTGCAGAGGAGTGAGCTGGTTCTGCTGTCCGCTTCCCCTTCTCTGCCGAAGCCTCTGCTTGTCCATTGGGTATGGTTGCTCATCTTAAAATGTCGCCCGAACCTGAGCAGTATTCACCCATTAACACCCAAGCGCATCTGCCCGTTAGGCAGGGTAAAGGCGGTCACCTCCTGCCCGTTGCCCGTTGCCCACTGCCTGCTGCTCGCTGCCCACTGCCCACTGAAGACTTCTCCACTCAAACGGGCATGCCGTCCTCTGGCTGCTGAGGTAGTGCTCCCCGACTCTGACATCTGCTGTTGTCTCCTCCCACTCTGGATAGGAGGGCTGATCATTCTTTCGGTGCCAGAAACAATGACAAAACCAAATGTTTTATCTTTCAAGAAAAAGAGGTGCTGGTCTAGCAGGAAACAGCAAACCAGAACAGGAATGCATGGCGTGCTGGCCACGGTCACCCCAGAGGGACCACGGTCACCCCGGGCGCTGGGCATCCCACTGCACGTGCAGCCCCGCGCGCTCCACTCTCTCACTGCCGAGTGCTGCCCACACGACCAGAACTAGGCCTGGGGCCCGGTCGAGCTCAGACCTCAACGTGTGCTTCTCAGCCACATGCAGATCTTGGTTCTCCCAGCACGCGTCACGCCGAGTGTCTTTGGGCCTCTCGTTTCATACCATCCATGCGGTGCGGGTTTGGAACCCATGGTTGGCTGGTGTCCTGACCGGTATGTGCGCCCATAAATGGCTGGAGACGCAAACCTGGATGATGGCACAAGCTTCCCAGTGACAAGTGAAAGCTGCTGAGTCAGTGCAGGCTCATGGGAAACAGCGAGAAGCAAACACCTTGCCCATTCTCTAAGCGGTAATGTTACTGGACAAACTCACTTCAAATAAGTAGCATGCGCTCTGATGTCAGCGCAAGGACGGCTAAGGACCAGGCCATGCAGAGGCAACGAGGCACCGTCCGGCTCAGTGGAGAGCAGGCTCTGAGCCCCTGAGGCTGTTGCGCCCTCAGAGAAACTCAGTGGGGCCGTGGCCTCTGTGGCTGGAGGGCGCGCACTGGGACTCCTGAGTAGACCAGGGCGCCAGGGAGGATGTGCTGGAAGGAGAAGAAACAGCCTTCCAGGCCCAAGTCAGAACCCAGAGGGAGCATCTGCCCGGGCTGTGATAGAAGGTAGTTGCTCACAAAGTATGAGCACCCTGGCTGTGTGTGGGGTGCAGACAGTAACCCTGACTTCTAACTCTTCACCCAGAGTGGAAACGCCAGGCCATGAGATTAATGCAGAAGCTGCCAGGAATTGGGGACTCTTCCGTCAAGGCCACCTCTGAACCAGGCGGTGGTGTCCCTCCCAAATCTAGGCATGCGCACGACTCCTGCAGATGACCGTTCTGCTGAGAGGAGATCACAGCAAATAGTACCATAAACCACGTTTAAAACTACGCAAGAACTAATTTACTACCGAAGAGACATCGCACAAAGAATCTCTGAGCTGAGCCTGGCAGGAAGAAACGGAGTCCAGGCGGAAGAAGGCTGCCAGGGAGAATGACAGAGCACAAACCAGAAGTGAAGGGAAGGAGAGAGCAAACCAAACACGGTCCCTTCTTGGCTGTTGAGGAGTCGGCAGCTAAACACGGGCCTGGGAGGATGCTCCCTAGCAGACAGGGAGTGAGGCGGGAAGCCACCTCTCCTCTCTGGCCTGGGACAGCCGGCTGCCCTCTGTCCTGGGCACCAAGTCTGTTTACTCTGAGCATCAGAGATGAAGTACCTTTGCACCAAAGTGAGTGGATAGACACGGAAAGCCAGCTTCCCTCACCCCCCGAGGCTTTACAATGCGTGGCTGACCCATCCACCTGCTCCGTAGAGAAGACCCAAGGACACCATTCGTGTGGTACATTAAGAAGCTTAGGAAAGTCAAGAGCTTTTTTCTCTTCTCTTCTTGTTTTTTTTCACTAAGCGTGGCCTGCTGGGTAGCACGCACCAGCCGGAGGTGGCAATGGTAGGGAAATGACAGTGTCAGTGCTCACCTATGCCTTCGGATGGAACCTGTTGGCAAACGGTAGCCTGTCACTCTGGAATGAGTGAGCTGGGATGCAGTGTCAATCGGAGCAGATGCCTTTTTTCTACTCTTGCACCCCAATTTTGGGAGGCAGTGCAAAGGTCAGGAAGCGCTGGCCTAACGCACGTCTTAAATTCACAGTGGAAGAGGGGTGAGGAGAAGAGGGTGACAAAAGGATTTTTACAGTCTATCGAGCTATAAATGTAAAGGAGTAACAGGACCTGGCAGGCCTGCCCTCCTCATTCAGGGGAGAAGCAACGAAAGGGCCAGGGCTCTGTTTCAAAGGCGCTGAGCCAGGACAAGGCGGGGAGCAGCCGCCACCGAGCGTGTGGGAATCAGCCGGCGTTAACAGCAGATCATGTGGCTGAAGACACCCCCGGGACCTCGACAGCAGAGGCAAGTCCAGGCCCGAAGGACAGGAAGCTGCCTGGCAACACCTCTGTGAGGCCCCTGTTACCAGGTGCGGGTGTGGTCCTTCTGGGTCCCTTTCAAGTCCTGCGGCACAGAGACTGGGCATCAGCAATGTCCGTGCGGTAAGCTCCCCAAGTGAAGAAACAAGGTTGTCCTCACTGTCTACCAAGCAAAGCATAAGGTAGGGATGTGCTTTCTAGAAGAGCCATTTTCCCGGCCAGGGGCCCAGGAACCCGGAGCAAAGCAGGAAGAGCAAAGAAAACACAAGTGCCAGTGTGTTCAATCCCATCCCTTCTGATCCCAGTCTGAGACCTGGGGGCTCAGGGAAGGGGCAGGTGTGTGTGGGGAGTGCTGAGAAGCCTGAAGCAAGCCTCAGGCCTCAGCACACTCTCTGCTTAGGAAAGCACGGAGTTAGGGTCAAGTTCACAGCAAAGGATTATTAAGGGGAATTGGAGTGAGCTATATTGGGCGCCTAGATAAAGGGCAGAGAGTATTTCAAACTCTATTGATAGTGTTCCTCTTTCTTTTCTCCCCCTGGGCAGTGTTTCCACAGCCTCTGAGCCCGTCTTAGCTGCTTGTTCATGCACTTTGACCCCTAGAATAACTTGGGCTGGAATCTTTCATCTTTCCCTATTTGGTGTGAGTGTTGGGTAAGACAAATACGTAATAAAAATAACAGCTCACATTCACTGAGCACTTGCTGGTGACCAGGGATTCGTTTATTTAATCCTCACAATAATCCTGGAGATAAATACCAACATTTCCCCACATTGGTTAGACTCATGTGCTTAGCAGGTGGCGGAGCCGGGAATGAGCACAAGCGGATCGACCCCATCACTCCCACAAGGGCCCATCCAGATGTTCACAGACTGCTAAGTCGATTGACACCTGCAACTCTTTGTCAGCAGGTGACAAAGCCATGAGAAGATGATTTCCAACACTAAACAAAACCTGTGAGAAGAATGCTAACACATTTTAAGGAAGATTGCATTTCCAGCAACAGCATGAATGGACCTGTAGAGCATTACGCTAAGCGAAATAAGCCAGTCAGAGAAAGATAAATATCACATGATCTCACTCATTTGTGGGATACAATGAACAACATAAACTGATGAACAGAAATAGGACTAGAGACACAGAAGCATCAAACAGACCATCCAATCTTAGAAGGAAGGCAGGGGAAGGGGGTAGGGAGTAAGAGATCAACCAAAGGACTTGTATGCATGTATATAAGCATAACCAATGGACACAGACAGTAGAGGGGTGAGGGTATGTACTGGGGGGTGGGAGCGGCCCAGGAGAGGTCAATGGGGGAAAAAGGAGACACTTATAATACTTTAAACAATAAAAAAAATTTAAATTAAAAAAGAATAAGTATGAAAATAATCATAATATTTTAAAAAATAAATGAGAATTCAACCTGGTTAAAAAAAAAAAAATCTAGCCACTATATTTGTACACCTTAAAATAATATAATATTGGATGTAAAATGTGATTAAAAATGCTACATTTCATTTGTTAGTATGGTTTCACAGAAAAATTGAGCAGTTAGTAGGGAAAGTTCCATGTACATACCTCACCCCTCTCACCATCTCAGCACACTGTTCCCATTACAGCATTTTCATTCCTGTTACAACATTCACGTTGGTTTCATCTGCTGCACATTGTTATTAGGTTCTTAGTTTGCACTAAGGTTCTTTCTGTGTGTCCCACAGCTCTACGAGTTTGACAAATTAACCACCATCATGACATCACAGAGCAATTTCATCACCCAGAAAATGCCCTGTCTTCCCCACACATCCCTCGTGCCCCAAGCCCCTGGCAACTGTTGAGTTTTTCCACTGTCTCTACAGTTTTGTATTTTCCAAAATGTCATCTACTAATGTGTAGGTTTCTCAGACTGGCCCTTAAGGTTTTTCCATGTCCTTTATGGCTTTATCGCTTAGTTTTTTATTGCTGAATAATAGTCTATGGTACAGACCTATCACAGATAATTCATTCACTTACTGAAGAATGACCTAGTTGCTTGGAGCTTTGGGCTATTATAAATGAAGTGGCTATGAACATCTGTGTATAGGTTTTTGTGTATACATAGCTTTCAATTATTTTAGGTAAACACCTAGGAGCCTAAGTGCTGACTCATCTATATATGCAAAGCGTCCCCTTGGGAGTTTGACCAACCAGGAGTTCAATTGCTTGCTATGACTTGTGCTGATCACCAAAGGGTGGTGTGTAATGATGGAAGACCCTGGCCAGCAGCCACTAGGGACCTGCCCATGCACAAATTTCATGCACTGGGCTTCTAGTATAGTTATAGTTAGCTTTGTAAAAACCACCCTTCTGCCCCTGGCCTGGGTGGCTCAATTGGTTGGAAAATTCTCATGAACACCAAAAGGTGGAGGGTTTGATTCTCACATATACCTAGATTTTGGGTTCAATCCCTGGTCAGGAAGGGTGCAGGAGACAGCCAATCCATGTTTCACATCTATGTTTCTCCTTCTCTCTCTTCCTTCCTCCTTTCTTCTCTCTAAAATCATTTTTAGAAAAGAAAGTAACCACACTCTGTCTTACAAAGTGGCTGCACCATGTAGCATCTCCATCAGCAATGAACAGCAATGGGTAGGCATTCCTGTTGGTGGGCACCCTTGCCAGCATTGGGCACTGTCAGCTTTGTTTGTGTTTTAGTCATTCTAGGAGGTGTGTAACAGCTACAATTCCCCGAGGATATGGGTGTTGAACACCTTTTTTCATGTTTATTCACGTCTGTATATCTTTCACTGGGGAGGTGTGTGTAAGATCGTTTGCCCATTTCTTATTGGATTATTAGTTTTCTTAATGTTCAGCTCTAAGAACTCTTTGTATATTTTTGGATAAAGGTCCTTTAACAGATGTGTGTTTTTCAAATATGTTTTTTGCGCCTGTGGCCTGTCTCTCCATGTTCTCCAGAGTGCTGCTCCCAGAGAGCTGCTTTTACTTTTAGTAAAGTCCAACTTATCACGTTGCTTCCTTTAACAGAGTGTGCTTTTGGTGTGTTTTTGGTGTTGACCAAATATTCGTCAACAAACCCAGGGTCACCAGGTTTCCCCCTATGTTATCTTCTAGAAGTTTTATAATTTTGCAATTTACATTTAAGCCCTATTTCAAAGTAATCTTTTTTTTTTCCATGTAAGTGTCCAAATGTTTCCAACACCCTTTCTTGAAAAGACTATTATGTCTATAATAAATTGTCTTTGCTCCTTTGTCCAAGGTCAGTTGACTATATTTGTGTGGGTCAATTTCTGGGCTCTCCTATTCTATTCTATTCTATTCTATTCTATTCTATTCTATCCTATTCTATATGTTCTATTTTATTCCATTCTATTCTAGTCTACTTGTCAATTTGCCTATGCTTCCCCACACCATGTTGTCTTGGTTACTTAGTTTGCAGTACGTTTTCAAGCCAGGCAGCATCGGTCTCTGATTTTGTTCTTCTTCACTGGGTGCTGCATAGTGTGTGTCTTCTGCTTCTCCACATAAAACTTTAAAATCATTTTGTCAATATCTACAAAATAAGCAGGTGAGATTCGTTTCTGCTTCAGGTTTTTCATCGAATCTATAGATTAGGCTGGGAGGAATTTATATCTTAACGATACTGAGGCCTCTTATCTATGAATAATGAATATCTCTATTCAGATCTTGATTTCTTTCATCATAGTTTTATGGTTTTCACTTACAGATCCTACACATATTTGGCTAGAGTTATGCCTATTACTTTGTGGGCTAGTGTAACCCTGTTGTTTGTTTTAAATTTCAAACTCCAGCTGCCCTTTGATGGTATATAGGCAAAACTGCTGGTCTACAGGTAAAATTGACTTTTGTATATTACCTTTATATCCTGTTGGCCTTGCTCTAACTGCTTATTAGTTCCAGAATATTTTAGTGATTCCTTGGGTTGTTCATCGTAGACAATTATATGTCATCTGCTAGCAGAGGTGTATTATTTCCTTCCTCCGCATTCCTTATGTATTTTATTTCCCTTCCTGGTGTTACTGCATTAGCTAAAACTCCCAGGACAATGCTGGGTAAAAGTGGTGAGAATGGGTGTCATGGGGCTGAGGGCAATGACGTCAGTCTTCTCCCCAGTAACTCTGCTGTTAGCTGTAGGTCCTTTGGATGATTTTCAGCAAGTTGAAGTTATCTAGGGTTTTTTTTAGTATGAATGGGTGTTGGATTTTGTTAAAATTCTTTTTTCCCGTTTATTAATATGCCATATGCTTTTGATTTTTCTCCTGGTTTGCATGATGAATTATATTATGTAATTTTGGGTGTTGAGCCACCATTGTAAGCCTGGAGTAAATCCTCTTCGTTGTGGCACAGAATTCATTTCATACATTGCTTGGTTCTGTTTCCTAGCATGTTGCTGAGGATTTTTGCATCTGTGCTCCTGAGTAATATTGGTGCGTGGTTTTCCTTTCTTAGAGTGTCTCCATCTGGTTTTGGTATTTAGATAAAGCTGGCCTCATAGACTGTGTTAGGAGGTATTCTCTCTGCTTCTATCTTCTGAAATACATTGTAGAGAATCGATATCACTTCTTCTTCAAATGCTTCATAGAACTCATCAGTGAAAGCATTTGGGCATTGTTTTTTAAAAATATTTATGGAGGCTATTAACAATAAATTTAAATTATAATAGATATAAGCCTGTATAGATGAACTATTTTTACTTGCATAAGCTTTGGTAGCTTATGTCTTTCTTCAATAAATTAATTTATCTAATCAAATTTAGGGGCATAGAAATATTTATAATATTCACTTACTATCCTTTTAATGCTCATAAGACATCTCCTCTCCCATTTCTGATGTTGAAAATTTGTGTTTTCTCTATTTTTTGTTGTTGTTATTCTGACTAGAGGCTTATCAATTTTATTGGTCTGGGTGGAGGGGGCAAAAGCGGGGAGTGGGTGGCATCTGTAATAGTGTCAACAATAAAATTTAAAAAGATGTATTTTATAAATAAAACTTAATACCATCAAATAAAATAATGAAAATAAAAGCAGCTTTTGATTTAGTTGCTTTTCTCTCTTGATATCTTGTTTCTAAGTTTTACTAATTTCTGCTCAAATTATTGTTATTTGGTTCTTTCTACATGCTTTAGGTGTTTACTGCTCTTCTTTATCTACTTCTCCAAGATGAAAGCTTACACTCCCAACTGTTGATTTTTTCTTTCTTTTCTAGGATATGCATTCTTTCCTGGAATCCATTTTATCCTCTCTGCTGGCTGGGAGTGAGATAGGAGGAAGGGAGCACTGACCCTGACCCTGACTCCTGCATTCTTGGCTGGATTCTGACACTGCCTGCTTCTGCCTCTCAGTAATACTAACATTACAGAAAGTCTCAAAACACATATGAGACCTCAGCCATAATACATGCTCCTAAAATAATGGCTGTTCAGATTTTTTGATACTTTTTTGATACTTCTTTTATTTTTCATTCTTCTTCATATCTTTTTAAAAATATGGTGGAAAATACACAAACCATCAAATTTACCATTGTAATCATCTCAAGGTGTACAATGTAGTGGCATTTTATATTCACAACTAGAGGCCCGGTGCACAAAAATTAGTGCACTCAGGAGGGTCCCTCAGCCTGGCCTGTGCCCTCTCGCAATCTGGGACCCCTTGGGGGATGTCCACTTGCTGACTTACACCCGCTCCCCAAGCAATCAGGCATAAGCTGGCAATCAGACATCCCTCTGGCAGCCCAGGAGCCCTGGGGGGATATCCACTTGCCAGCAGGGAGCAGGCCTAAGCTGCAGTTGAACATCCTTAGTGCTGCTGAGGAGGCGGGAGAGGCTCCCACCACCACCACTGTCAGCTGGGCTTGAGGCTGAGCAGACTCCCCCTGTGGAAGCACACTGATCACCAGGGGGCAGCTCTTGCATTGAGTGTCTGCACCCCAGTGGTCAGTGTGTGTCGTAGTGACCAGTCATTCCCAGTTTTTCTGCTGTTAGGGTCAATTTGAATATTACCCTTTTATTATATAGGATGGGGTGTAAGCATCACCACTATCTTGTTCCAGAACAAATCATCACTCCAAAAGGAAACTCACAAACCCGTTAGCAGTCACTCACCATTTTCCCCTCCCTCTAACCTCTGAAAACCATTATTCCCATGTTTCTGTCTTCACGAACTTTTTTATTCTGGCCATTTCATGCTGAGTGGCATATTTTTTAAGCTGAGTATATGTCTAGGGTGTAGCATATACTTTTATTTTTAACTCACTGTTGAATTTCAAGGGGTCAACACATTAAGTGCTGCCTAACAGTCTATTAAGAAAGTGTCATGATGGACTTAGTCATTTCTTACTTGGAGTTTTCTGGAAGGTGTCTTGGTGAGTCTGCTGGGCGTGCTGCTGTAGCGGCACACGATATACAGCGCCATGCGTGGGGCTCCTCCCCAAGCCCTTGTTATTTCTTGGGTGTGATTCCCTGGGATCCCTGGTGGGAGCATGAAGCATTGGGCAACCTTTACGCTCTCTGTGCTGTCTGCACCTGCATTCCGAGGGGTTGTGTTAACTCTCAGCATTACTTGCTAGACACGAGGCACCAGCTTCACCATCTCCTTGCCGGCACTGGCCACGCTTTTGTGTTGAAGTCTCCTTGGTGTGTGACATATGACTTGGAAAGCAAAGCTGTTTTCAGCTCCTCACACCTGGCAGAATGATCTTCCTGGAAACACTGCCATATCAAGCCAGATAACATTTCCAATTTATCCCTCCCGCCAAAGTGGCTGCAGGATAAGAACAAATCCAGTCTGTGTTCAATCTATTCAATTAGAATGGAACAAGGCATTTCTTTCAACACACACAGATCAGCAAATCCCATTCCGCTTGAATTCCATTTAGCATTTATGTAGCTTAATTAAATCTCCGGTGGGGCTTTGGGGGGAGAGCACGGCCTGCAGGAAGTATGCTTGCTACGTCCTCTTCCCGGCTCGGGGGCATAACTAAGTGACACGGGCTGGTGGCAGAATCCTTTGCATCTCCTCCAGGTACAGACGCTGCTGCAGCTTGGAGCTTGTGAACAATGAGCTGGGGCTGGTGTGGCAGGTGAGCAGGGGGCCCTGGATTCCTGAGCCTCCAGCTCTCCGTGCTGCCCCGTCAAGAGCGAGCATGGCTTCTAACACAGGCCTGACACAGGCCAACGTTTCTCCATAGGGCAAGCCAGCCCTCTCCAGGGCGGGGGTGAGGTGGGGAGGGCAGAAAGAAGAGAAGGAGGAGGTCATTAGCAATAATTCTTGTGAAAAAGTGGCTTACTCAGCGCAAGCCAGGCTGGCTGGTTCTCCAACCAAATATACTTTCTAAAAGCTCGCTCTCTCTCTCTCTCTCTCTCTCTCTCTCTCTCATTGCAAAATGTCCCGTGCAGAGTGCCAAATGGGCAAATGGCAGCAGCTATGAGAGGTGTTCCCTGTGCTTGCACGGCCCAAGCCAATAGGACATCATTTGCGGGCTCTGCCCCTGGCCAGTTGGCCATGTCGCCGCCCTTCCAGGGCAGGGCCAAGCTTTATGGGAACTCCATGGATCAAACCCCGGGAGGAAAGTCCTGATCACCCTGCTTTGCAGAGGAAGAAACAGGCTAAGAGGAGCTACGGGATGGCGATTAAGCCTAGACATTTGCTGTCTGCTTTCTGAGTGCAAGCTTCCAGCTCCTCCTCTGTACCCGGTGCCCGGATGACGGAGAAGAGAAGGCTAAGAAGGCTGTTCTGGGTGTGTGTGTCTCTCTTTTGGAGCCAGGAATGTGCCAACAGCGCTGCCCATGAGTGTCCTCTTCGGATAAAGCTGGGTTTCCGGACTCTATAGCCTTTGAGGGACCCTGTCAGCCAATGAGAGCGAGGGTGAGATCCAAGACTTCACAGATCGCACAGTCAAGGGAGTTGTTTTAATCGTGCTCCAGCTAGGGCAGCGGTTCTCAACCCTTTGGTGGTGGAACGACCCTTTCCCAGGGGTCACCTAAGACCATCCTGCATATCAGATGTTTACATTATGATTCCTAACAGTAGCAACATTACAGTTATGAAGGAGCAACGAAAATAAGTTTATGGTTGGGTCACAACATGAGGAACTGTATTTAAAAGGCCAGAAGGTTGAGAACCACTGAGCTGGTGATCTTCTCTCCCTAATGTCTTCTCACTGAGCTCTCCATCTCCAAGAATCGTGACATCTATTTAGGAGAGAAGACCATAAACTCCTCCACAGAAGGCTGAGGAGCCTGGCACCACCCACTCCCTCAATTCACAGCTGAGGACCTGGGGACAGTGTCATCTCTCCAGGGGCACAGGGACCTGGCAGCCCCTCTGCCATCCCACCCTCAGCTCCCTGCTCCTACAGGAGGGGCTGGCACTGTCCTCTCTGAGTGACAGGGACAGCGTTCCCCCAGAACCCTGAGTTCTGACCCAGGCGGGCCTTACTTGCAAAGATACAAACTTCATCCGCTGTGCTCTGCAGGCCCAGGTGGGCATGGGGCAGGGTAATAGCCTCTTTTATGGGGACAGGTGAATTGAGAAGCAGCAAGTGTAATAGGAAAATGAATGTGAGAGGATCCTGATTCTGCCGCCTGCTGCCTGGTTGACCCTAAGATGCCGCTTAGCCTGTGCTGTTCCCCAGGTGCCCAGGGTGTCTAGGCAGCGCCTGATGTACGCTAGGCAACACATGCGCATAGGCAAACAGCTCATTCTTTTCAAAAAGCCATTGAATCCTCCTCGCTATGGTTCTGTTATCAGGCTGCCCGACTCACCTCTGTTCTAAATCTGTGACCCGAGGAAATAATTTAATAATGCCGAGCCTCAGTTTTATTGTCTAGAAAATAAGAGTAATAATAAGACCTACTCGGAAAGGCTGTTCAGAAGGCTAAATGAGAGTGAGGCGTAGAAGCTGGTATTTAGAAAATAAACTGTTCTGTGTCTATCTCTCTCCTTACGTGGGGGAGAGGTGGCAGGAGATGAGAGAGGTCTGAAAGGACTATGTGTCGAATGACCTTCAACGAAATTGAAAACTTATTCTTAACAGCATCAGATTTTATGGGACTAATTCAGAGTCTTGGGAAGCCTCTTTGCACCACACTAGCAACATGTCTGAGACAATCACATCAGAAAGGCTAAGGAGATTTCCTTTCCTCCCTCCCCTCTCCAGTCCTTCCTCCTCCAGCCTGGCCCTCAGGTGGCATTTGCAAACTTGCCAAATTCCTGACTGGTTGCCACTCCTAGAAGTAATGTGACAAACCCTGAGCAGGCAGTGAATGTGGGAGAAGCTTAAACCTACCCACTGGCAGAACAGCAACCCCCCAAATCTTATTATAATCTGTTCTTTCTCTCTGTTCCTTGTCACCAAGGTAGTTGGAGCCTCTGTCTTCAGCCTCCTCCTCCTTGCATCCTGTCTGATTCATGTGCTGCTGTCTCAATGCCGAGCCAGCTGCTGCAGGCAACTGTGACATCCCAGGCAGGACCATTAGCAGCAAGAGCATCTGTCAGGAGAGAGTGGGAGAGGCTGGGGGGCGCTGCACAGGGAGAGGTGGAGCTTGACAGGCACAGAGAGTGAGGCCATAGCCACCCTGGTATTTAACAATATTTAAATAATAATAATAATTAACTTATGTACTAAATGCTTTTAAACGTATTAGCTTCAAGTTTTAAAGAACCCTATCAGACAAGTATTATTATTCCTACTTTATAGATGAGAAAACTAGGACTCAGAGGTGTTCGTAGCTTGCCCAGCTTGGCATATCTGGTCACTGGGGACCTAAGGTTTAAATGTAGGTCTGAGATAACACAAAATGTATGCCTTTAAGCAGAACTTCCTCTGTTCAGCTTCCCTAACAGGAAAATGATTGAGTGAGGGGCTACATCTCATATAGGCTCAGGGATGAGGACAGGGATCATATGTCAAGACGAGTGGGGGAAAGTTTGAGGTGGACACAGGCATGTGCAGGAAGCAGGAGACAGTGCATTGGCTGGGAGCTGCTAAAGACTTACCCTCCAGGTCAGGGCAGGTGCTGAGAAGCTCAACCTGGGGGCAGACACTGACCCAGAGCTGCAGGGAAGCAATGGAGGCCTGGTGTAAAAGCATCAGCTCAGTCCCAACTGTCTGAGACGGCCCCAGGCCTGAGAAGCAGAGCAGCATGAGTAGGTCTGACTGTCAGGCATGGGAGCAGAGGACCAGCGCTGAGGAAGGCGGGCTGGAGGCGGGCAGGATGAGGTGGCCAGCACCTCGGACAGCGAGAGCCCCTGGAGAAACCTGTGAGGTGAACCAGGCAAAACCTAGGAGCAGGGTTCACTCACGTTCATGGCCATTCCTGTGTTGAGCATAAAGGAATTAAAGATGATGTCCGTGCACATGAGCAGTCAGCCCACAGCCTCCTGGGACAGGACTGAGCTGCAGCTGGCGGGCACCGGCTGTTCTGGGGGGCACGCAGCCCAGGGAGGGGCAAGTAACTCAGCTTCAAGGGTGGCCTGAAGAAGGCCTCATGGAGCAAGGGGTATGCTGCCATCTCAGGCAGGGGGAAAAGGGATGAGGTGGAGGGAAGCCTGAGCAGAAGGAGCCGCAGATAAAGAGACGCGAAGGTGGGAGCAGCGGGTATGTGCTGAAAATCAGCGTTTAGATTACCTGGACAGCAGGGGGAGGCGGATGGGGATGAGGGGAGACAAGCATTTGGAAAGAAAGGAAGAGAAACAGAACCTAAAAGAGCTTTGACAACCCCGACAACGAGTCCAGTACATTACAGAGACCAAGGAAAACTGGATGGATGGCTGCTTTTCTTTACGAAAGGGAAGGTATGGATATGGCCACCCTGTGTGACCTGGAGCCGAAGGACAGCTTCTCCATTCAGCAGCTGAGCACACTGCTTCCCCCTCCTTCCGCTCCACACTCTGGCAGGGCTTGGCAGGACAGCTGACTCTTGTT
>PVJC01027086.1:0-23524 GCA_004026665.1 Murina feae | reverse complement strand
GCCCTGGTCACAGCTCAGACTCTTGCAGGGGAGGGCAAGAGTCTGAGAGATCAACATAGAGGGGGTGCCTGCTCCAAGCCTCCACGGTGTGCCTGGGGCAGGCCCCCAGCAGGTAGACACACACAGGAGGACTGCTCCGAGCCTCAGATGCGGCTGGGGGCAGGTCCCCAGTGATGACACACACACATACACACACACACACACAAAAGGCACCTGGCAGACTGGGGTCATCATAGGACATCCACTGAGGGGTCCCAGACTGTGAGAAGGCACAGGCCGGGCTGAGGGACTCCCTCCACCTCGAGTGCACAAATTTTTGTGCACCGGGCCCCTAGTGTAAACTATACACATGTACTGGTATGGATGCCTTTACTAGTATATGTCTTGTACAACTATTCGCACATAATAGATGCTTCACAACTGTTGTAAATTGATGGTGAAACAATTTCTAATCTAAATTCAACCTGTTAATAAACTCGTGGTGGCAGAATCTCTGTTACGATTTCTTTCCATCTCCACAGATCAACTACATCCCCTATAGTGTGGTTAGTCAGGATGTCCAGTTTCAGTAATAGAAAACTAATTCTAACAAATTTAAAATAATAATATTTTGCAGCTCACATATCTGTGAAATCAAAGAACAAAGCTCTTGTAAGCAAGAGCTTTACTGGGTCCTGGAGATAAAAATATGTCATTGGTTGTCTATATCTTTCTTCACTTTGACCCATTTTATATATTTTTTCTTTAAATTAATTCTTGAGCAGGCCTTGTCCACATGGTGGCCTTAATATCTACTGGCAGCATAGGGATCACCTGGTTTTTACTCACATCCATTTCAAAAAAGAGATTCCCTTCTTCCTACAATCAGTTCATGATCCCATATAAAAAGATTTTTATCTAGTGCTGAGTAACATTTCATCCAATCACTGTATCCAAAGGGATTTGGGTGTTATTGGCTATCCTGTGTCCTTTACCTACAAAAGGAATGCAGGGCAGTGATAATGTTGATACCATCAGCTGGGAAAAGAACAGTTTCTGAAAGAAACAGATATTAAGCAGTTAAGAAATAATTGAACTACATTAAACTATCATTTTAATTGTTGGTCTACCATTCTCTATTATTGATAGAATTCAATCACTATATTTCTATTGTGTTTTTATATTTCTTCCACGTGAACGTATTTTAGATATATTTTGCTACATAACTAGCCAAAATTTAGTGGTTTAAAACAAAACATTTCATTTACTCATGATTTTGTGGAAGGGCCTAGTTAGTGATTCATGTCTAATCCAGAAAATGTTGTGCCTGAATATGGCGGATCTGTTACCTGCATGGTTTCCTCATTTACACATTCTAGTGTTCTCTTCTCTTCCTCTCTATATTTCATCTCATTTTCTAAGGGGTGCATGGGACTTGAGCTTTGTTTTGTTTGTTTTTTGTTTTGCTTTGTTTTGTTTTTTAATGGGATGTTTGTCTTAGATTAAGTGTACTTCATATATGGTGTCTAGAAAATGCACCTTACTGGGTGATATTAATTTTAATTTATTTTAATTTTTTAAATATTTTTTTGGTTTTTAGAGAAGGAGATGGAAAGAAATATCGATGTGAGAGAAAACCATTGTGTTGCCTTCTGCATGCTCCCTACCAGGGATCGAGCACATGCCACAACCCTGGCATGTGCTCTGACGGTGGGACTATGAAAAACCAACTGAGCCACACCAGCCATGACCCTACTGGGTCCTTTAAAGACTATGCTCGCTGCTGGTCCAGTGTCACTTCTGCAATATTTTATGAGTCACATTCAAATGTGTGAAGAAGTGTATCACTTTAGCTGTACTTTGGAAGAGTGACAAGTTCATTTTGCAGAAGAATGTGTGAGAAGACAGATATTGCTGTTTTATGAGTAGAGGTCTCTGTAGTGGGTACATTCGACATTTCATTAATGATCCAAAACCAAACATATCCAGTTTTATAAAAAAATAAATTATGTAAATTCTACTTGTTAGAAAAATCAGATTAAAAAATATGCTTTTATTGATTTATCTGCTACCTCCTGTATGCATCCCAGCCCCAACAGGGGCCTGAACTTGCAAGTTGGGCATGTGCCCTGACTGGAAATTGAACTCGAGACCCTTTGAAGCAAGGAAAGATGCACAACTGACTGAGGCACACCCGCCAGGGCAAAATAATCAGATTTTGATGGTTGTAATAGTCATACATTATGATTACTATTTGATCAGTAAGAGTTCTAACAGCTAATTATTATATTAGTTAGTAAAATTATTAATTGTGTATATGTTCTCATAAATTTATTTTCTAGTTATTTTGCCTCTCTTTTCCCCAAAACTTTTAGAAACGGAAGTAAAGATGTTCCTACCTAGGAAAATAACTTGAAGTCTATAAACATTAAGGATTACAGTTACTATTTATTTTAGGAAAATCTTTTTTATCATACACGTAAAATACAAGAACGATACATTTCTTCAATTATACTTAGCACTTATTCTAGTGATCAAAGTACTGTATTACATTATGCAAATAGAGCAATCTGAGCATGTCTCTTCCTGAACATTGGAAATGTGCAGCCCTTAGAGCCTCGAAAGAAGCTTGAGTGGTCATAAAAGCAATTCTTTTGAGCTTCCATTTATGTAACAAGTAGATTATCATAAAAGCATACAAGAATAAGTTTTTAAACCTGTGATAATTCAGATAATAAAAGGAAGAGAGAAAATATTGTGATTGAAAGTATTAATAAAATGTAAGATGAACATATCTATTACTGGCAGTCATTTCAATGTAATAATTGTCATCACATATAAATTAAGAGTCTGTATCTCTGACACTTTCCATTACAAAATTATTAGAAGTTACTGTAAATTATATTAAGATGCTAGGTAACTATATATTTCAATCATTTTCTTGCTTGGAATAACCTTCTGTGATAAGAAAAAGGTAGGAATTAGTGAAATATATTCTATGTTTGATATGAATTCTTTAAAAACAAATATAAGTATCAAATGTTATTATTCATTTCACTTAATTTCACTCTTGAGCATAAAATTTGAGTTCTTTTAAATGCCATAAAGTACATAGTATAGTCATAGATTTTTTTTTAGTGAGACAATTTGTAACTACTTCAAATTATTATGAAACTAGGGGCCCAGTGCACAAAATTTGTGCACTCGGGAGGTCCTTCAGCTTGGCCTGTGCCCTCTCACAGTCTGGGACCCCTCTGGGGATGTCCACCTACTGGCATGCCTGACCAGCGTGGGTGAGGGGCTGATGGCTGTTTGCATGCTGGCCAAGCCCCCCAGTGGGGACCCTGAGCCCATGGGGGTGTGGCCAGCCTGGGTGAGGGGCTGAGGGCTGTTTGCATGCTGCCCACAGCCCCTTCAGGTTTTGGGTCCCTACTGGGGTACCTGGCCAGCCTGGGTGAGGGGCTGAGGGGTGCTTTCAGGATTTCAGGCTGCCCACAGCTCCCATTGACCCAATGTCCCTGCAAGGCTGGCTGGAAGCAGGTTTCTGGGGTTTGTTGATCTTCTATAATTGATACACTGTTCCTCTAAGCTGAGGCCTAGTAACGAAACCTCCTCTCTGCTTCACCTCATGGCTTCTATAATGAGACATTGTTACCCTTAGTAGTCAGGCCAGGCCTGCTGTCTATGATTGATACTTTA
Organism: Murina feae; assembly: GCA_004026665.1. Taxonomy (NCBI): domain Eukaryota; kingdom Metazoa; phylum Chordata; class Mammalia; order Chiroptera; family Vespertilionidae; genus Murina; species Murina feae. Next base: position 19,846 of record PVJC01027086.1, on the reverse strand, counting down.
TTACAAATATGTTTTGCCTGGAGCCAGCATAAGTGGAGCAGGGCCGCAAACAGTTTCAGTTTCACTCCTGCTGCAATGGAAGCTGCCGTTTACTCAGCTCTGTGAGTGGCAGCCTCCATGTTGGCTGGGCTAATTTGCATACAGTCACTCTGATTGGCTGGTGGGCATGGCTTACCTGTCCAGAAGAGATGGTTAATTTTAATATTACACTTTTATTAGTTTAGATGTTCCAATTCATCACAAAATTGTTAATTAAAATTTTAAGTATATTTCTTGATTATCAAATTGGAAATTATTAATATAATCTTAGCTAGTGTATCAAAAGGTTAAGTTAAGTTCAAAGCATGTACAATGTGGAGAACAATATATTTGGTCAATGTGCCTTGGGAAACAGATGGATCAAGTATATCACATTTTTTAATCACTTGACTCAGGAACATTGTTGTTTTTATCTAAAAGACAAAAAAAATTTAATGTTGCCTTAGGCAAAAAAATTCAGAATTTATAAAAACAAAACAAATATATTAAGGTACATCTATGAATATAAATATACAAATAAAGTAAAACTTTTATTTATGAGAGTGATAAGATAAATTTTGTAAAATTGCAATAAAAGTCTAAATTTATTTACCTATCATTCTCTGTAACTCTGTATGTGAGCAAGTATATATGCGTGGGTGGGTGTGTTTAATACCTCCTCATTTGAAGATTTCATTTCTACCACGAGGTTGACACAATTTATCGTAAATATGTAAAGAAATTAAAAATACTTGAAAGAAGTCTAGAGATAAATATACATACTCGTTCTGGAAGTAGTTCTGGGTTTAACTTAATTACAAATATAGAAATTATGAAGGTGAGAGTGTTCAGGCAAAACAATATAAATATAGAAAATTCTAAAATTTAGGGGAAAAACCTAAAAATTACTTTTAAAAGCATATAATAAACAATAAATGAAAATAAAGATATGTAAGTATCTAAATAAGGACAACAATTAGAAATATGAAATAATCAGATGTACAAATTTCATAGAAATCCAATAGTCCAGTTTATTTAGTTTTCCATGTATATGAACTCAAGGAAATTATTTACTACCAACAATGTGTTTCAGCAGCTATGCCTTTGTCTTTGGAAAGAGCTAGTTTCTCTGCCTGAGCATTCCTGAGTTCTTGAACAAATGGAGTATGTAATATGTGATTCCACCTATCCCCTCCACATACACACAAATGCTACTGACCCAATAAATAGCTCTGCAAAGTGTTGGGCCAATGAATAAGGACAAAGGACAATCTTTACAACATCAGGCAGTGAAGGCTTTTGTATCTTTTTATGAGACTTCAACCTCTGGCATTTTGTTTCCATGTTCATTAATTCTGATTTGTCACAAATGGAAGATATATTCTTGAAAGGTTATGCTATTTGGGGCTTGCCACTGTGATTCATACTCACTTATAGTTTATGTCATTGAGAGTTTACTGTGAGAACAGGATAGGGAAGTAAACCCGCAATCTAGGATATGAAATATGGGACATACTTTGCGGACATTTACCCAGAAACATAAACATCTTTATTTTTAAAACTTCACGATACCTAAAATAATTATGAGGATTCGTTGTGATACATTATGCAAATTGCCTTAGAGACTAAGGCAAAATACTTATGATTATTACATATTTTAAACTCTATTAGACAACACTAATATAAAATATAGACAGCCACCCGTTAAAATATTTGTCAAAGGATGAAGTAAGTCATCATCTTCATATACATAACTCATTTTTCTTTTTAGCTGCTTCCTTTTCCCCCCAGCAGCTAGTTTCTTCCTCTCAGTCCTTCTTGGTTTGTGCAAGAAGTCATTCACATCCTTCATAAACTAATTTCCTTCAGTCAGCGAAGAGAGATTGCTCACTATGTGTGAAGAGAGATGCTGTTAAGAAACACATATATTACAGAAATGATTCTAGTATTCATACCCTTAAAACCCATGGTGAGATAGTAAAATGGTCTCACTTGTACAAAAATGATTGCATATTTTATACAGAATGACACTTCCTCCTATCCTCCTGTATCCATAGCTTTTCCAAATATGTCATTAATCACAAAGGGGAACAGTTCGAAGTAGAATAGAAGTTGAAAGCATCGTTATATCACATTAGATAAAGGCACCACAGAAGCAAGGAATGCTAAAAATATATGACTTGTCATGACTTTCTTCCCCCCAAATATCTTGACATCTACTGTGTCACTTTCCAGGTGAAGCTGTTGTATTCCCAATCCATGCCAGATTTATACTGCCATCCATGCCATAATTTACAACTAGGGGACTACTGAAGTACTATAAAGTAATGCCCTAGTTGTAAATTATGGACCTATTAGATGAAGTCCTATGCAAACACTAACCTACTTTTTGTCTTTATAAATTTGCCTACTTTTGATCTGCCGTTAATGCAAGAATCACACAAATATGTGGTATTTTGTGTATGGATTCTTCACTTAGCCTAATGTTTTCAAGATTCACCCACCTTGTAGTGTGTATCAGTACTTCATTTGTTTTGCTTGTCAGATATGAGACATTTCACATACCCATTTACCACTGATGAACATTTGTGCTATTTCCACCTTTTTTACTATTATGAGTTCTTCTATGTGTATTAGTGTACTTTTTTATATGGATAGATATATGTCTTTATACCTATTGTGGACTTAAAACTAAAAATGGAATTTCTGAGCTTTATTGTAACTTTATGTTTAACATTTTGAGAAAATAACTGCCAAAGAATATTTTAGAAAACCATTTCTCATAATGCAATTTGAACAAAAAAGAGATTTTATTAATATAATCCATTGCTTTAGGCACAGAAGCAATAGTGAGAATTTGTTTGGAGTAGGCAGTGGAGTGACCCCACTCATGTTTCTTCAAGGGAGAAGGTTTTCTGGGAAAAACCTATGAAGGCTGTTATTTGTCTTAAAAAAAAGTGGTGTGCTCAGGATTAGGTACCCTTTCTGGTAAAAAATGCTAATGATTAGCCAGTCAAGGAGAGGGGACCCAGCAGAAGTCAGTGTTGAGAGATAATTTTAAGTAGTCAACTAGGAATATGCTATCTGTGCCTGAGGTCTGCACGGAAAGAATAAGCTTGCCTGGGAAACCAGAAATACACAAGGAACTGGTGTTTTATCATCTGCCTACAGAGGTTCCCAAGAAGATGCCTTTTCCTCCTGGTTACCTTTCCTTTTATCTGTATTGCATTCCAATCTTGGATTTACAAAATCAGACAGACAAAAACAAAGAAAATGGGAAGGAGGCAAAGAAGTGTTCTTAAACCAAATTTCTTTAAAGTTCCTTAAACTTTGTATTATTTATTACCTCTAGGATATTGCACAGGCCAGGCACACACATAGGCTGCAGGTTTGATCCCCGGTCAGGTGCATACATGAGTCAACGGATCAATATTTCTCTCTCATATCCATGTCTCTCTCCGTCTCTCTCTTCCTCTCCCTCTCCCTCTCTACCTCTCTTTCTAAAATCCATAAAAACTGAGATTTGACTTCTAAAAACATATATTATATATGATAGCTGCTTATATTTATAACTAGAGGCCCGGTGCACAAAAATTTGTGCACTCAGGGGAATCCCTCAGCCCAGCCTGTGCCTTCTCACAGTCTGGGACCCCTCGGGGGATGTCCACTTGCCAGTGGGGAGCAGGCCTAAGCTGCAGTCAGACATCCTTAACGCTGCTGAGGAAGTGGGAGAGGCTGCCACCACCACCACTGTACTGGCAGCCATCAGCTTGACTTGTGGCTCCCACAGGGGGAGCTCACTGGCCATGAGGGGGCAGTTCCTGCATTGAGCATATGCCCCCTGGTGGTCAGTGTGTGTCATAGTGACCAGTCATTCCCAGTCGTTCTGCTGTTAGGATCAATTTGCATATTACCCTTTTATTATATAGGATAGAGGCCTGATGTATGGGTGAGGGCCAGCTGGTTTGCCCTGAAGGTTGACCCGGATCAGGGTGGGGGTCCTTCTGGGGTGCCTGGCCAGCCTGAATGAGGGTCTGATGGCTGTTTTCAGGCTGTCAGGCCCCCTAGCGGGGACCCTCAACCCATGGGGATGTGGCCAGCCTCAGTGAGGGGCTGAGGGTCCTTTTCAGGCTGCCTACAGCCCCTTCAGGGTGGGAGTCCCCACTGGGGTGCCTGGCCAGCCTGGGTGAGGGGCTGTTGACCATTTTCAGGCTGGCCACACACACACCCAGTGACCCAAGCTCCCAGCCTCTCCTTTTTTTCTCTTTTTTTTCCCTGGGATTTATTTATCTTCTATAATTGAAACTTTGTAACCTTAAGTGGAGCCCTTGTCTGGCTGGAAGTGTGGGTCCCAGCCCCTCCTTGAGTGGAGGCCACATCAGGCTTGAAGCAGGTATCTGGGAGTTATTTATCTTCTATAATTGAAACTTTGTAGCCTTGAGAGGAGCCAAGGGCCGGCCAGGGCAGATGGGAAGCTTGGCTTCCTCTATCACCAAGGTCAACCCAAGCCTCCTTCTTGTTCCAGCTCTGTGGCTGCTGCCATATTAGTTTGATTAATTTGCATACTCGCTCCTGATTGGCTTATGGGCATGGCTTGTGAGTAGAGGAGGGAAGGTTAATTTGCATGTTTCTCTTTTATTATATAGGATAGTTCAAATGCTTATGATAAAACTGAATTTCATTTATTTGACTTATTAAAAATTGATTAAATAATTAAGTAAAATGTATCAGTTATATTACATATAAAAGTAAAAAAATAAAAATACATTCCAAAAATAAGATAATATTAAACTAATTACATGCAAATATTTCAACACTTGAAATATACACCTCAGTGCCTTATTTCAGAGAAAGGAAACCAGGAAGCTTAATCCATGCTTTTCAAGAAAAAGATTCAGGGAAGTGCTAAGGTGGGGAAAAAAAGAAGAAATGATCCAAATTTGCCTGTAGTAAGTGGAGAGGTGTCCAAGTCACAGAGTAACTCTGAGCATATGACATTCCTCATCTGAAAGAATCAGTGGAACAAACATTCAGCCTATTCTTCAGAGAAGTATCCTGATACCTGGTAAGGAAAGAAAAAAAATGTGCACTCTTTTCAGTGAAGCACATCTTCAAGAAGATGAAAAATAAATTTCACCAAATTTCTAGGTTAGAGCTACTTCTCATACAATGAATTACTGGGATTCTTAGCTCTCTTCAGAACCCCAGATTTCAGAATCTGCTTGTCAATATTTGAAATACGTATTGAAAACAGGCTTGAAAAAATACAAGCAATGAATCAATGAACTTAGTTCTAATTTAAGAATTAGATACAGATGCATAAACAGACTGTTGAACCACAGAGGGAAGGCAGGGGAGGGTGGGTAGGAAGAGAGCAACCAATGAACATGTATGCATATACACCGAGTGGCCATATTATTACGGCACCTGACATTTGTAGGCAAATTAGCTATAATTTCTCACTGAAGTTGCTAGAGGGCCAGAACATTATAAATAGGGAAGCAGGTTGTTTACCATGACAGTAGAGTGATTTTTTTTTACTGAAGATATGGGTAAACAATGCGATATAACAGTCTTGGAATGTGGGCTATATATAAACGTGAATGGCCAGATTATTATGACCACCCCATCAGTACTTCATTGGGCCACCTTTTGCCTTCAATACTGTGGCGATTCTTCTTGGCATTGACTCCACGAGATGTTGAAAGGTGATGCGAGGAATCTGACACCATGCCTGATGAATAGCAATGTCCAGTTCTGTGTGATTTGATGATTGTGGAACCAGCTGCCTGATGACTCTTTTAACTTCATCCCACAAATGCTCCATAGGATTGAGATCTGGTGATTGTGGTGGCCACCTAAGCAAGGTAAAGTCTCCCTCATGTTCTTGAAACCACTCCTGCACAATATGAGCACCGTGGCATGGTGCATTGTCTTGTTGCAAGAAGCCATCTCCATTGCGATATGTCATCAGCATGATAGGATGAACTTGACCAGCAATGATACTTAGGTATATTGTACTATTCAGACATTATTCCACATGAATTAAAGGGCCCAAATCATGCCAGGAAAACATTCCCCAAACTATAACACTGCCCCACCAGCTTGAAGGATTGTACTCATGCATGTGTAATGCATGCTTTCATGCTGTTTCTGCCAAATTCTCACTCTTGCCATCTGCATGATGCAACTGGAAACATGATTCATCAGACCACATGACTTTTTTCCAATGCTCAACTGTCCAGTCCTTGTGTTCCTGTGTGAATTGGAGGCTTTTTATCTTGGTAACTGCAAACAGAAAAGGTGTTCGAACAGGCCTTCGGCTTCCATATCCCATACGATGCAGTGTATGGATAATTTGCCTACAAATATCAGGTGGTCATCATAATCTGGCCACTCAGTGTGTGTGTGTGTGTGTGTGTGTGTGTCCCACATTCAAAGGCTATTAAATTGCAATGTTTACCCATATCTTCAGTAAAAATCACTTCTACTGTTTTGGTAAACAACCTGCTTCCCTATTTATAATGGTCTGGCCCTCTAGCAACTTCAGCGCAAAATCATGGCTAATTTGCCTACAATGTCAGATGGTCATAATAATCTGGCCACTCAGTGTAAGGATAATCTGTGGACACAGACAATAGGGTGGCGATGGGAGTGGGCTGGAAGAAGTTAATGGGGGGTGAGGAGGAGAACCTATGTAATACTTTTAACAATAAAGATTTTTTTAAATAAAAATAATAAACCTTGAAAAAAAAGAACTGGAATCTTGTGATGGGATTTAAAAAAACAAACAAAAAATGTGTTAGTACTATAAAGGAAAAGAATGAGTTATTGGAAGCAATAAAAACGTATGTAGAAAGCAGATGCAAGACAGTACAGATTTTTCTAGGGTTGGCTTTGTATTTCTTTGCTTGAGCCAGAAACTGTGCAATGTGATATTTTTGTCACACAGCTGCAAAGAAATCACATCTGCTTCTCTTAATTTGTATACATATGTACACACACTCAAGACTTTTTTCTCCTGTAAATAAGTCTGATTGTGTGTAGAAGTGTCTTTCCCATATAAACTTGATTTATTAAGGTATTACTACCTAAATGTATCCTTAGATTTCCCTGTTCCTCTACTTTTTGACACACAAGTTTATGACTACGTGCTGTGCTACTGCAAGTTTGAGGAGATTAGATATATCAATTGATCTCCTCAAGTTCTCCAAAGCTGAAAAATAATTAGTGGATCTGGCTCATTAGTTAACTGAGATGACACAGAATTTTCCTGGACCCATTTTTCCCTTCTTTTAGATAAAAATGAATTTAAGTTATATAGGGAAAAGTCAGCTCTCTTTTAGTAAAAGGAAGGTAAAATGTGATGTTATAAATACATATATTCTTCGAGATAAACTTTGTATGTGTTCCATTAGAAATCCATTGTGCAATATTGAAATAGTAGTCTGAACACTGATCAAAGAAGTAATATTCTTTTAACTCTGCTCATATTATTTACCTCTAATATAACATGTTTGATATATTTTGCCGTTGAAAACACACTGTATGCTGTCAGAAGCAGAGAATGGATAGAAAACTAAATTTTCAGTACTCAAATGTCTTTAGTCTGACATTGAAAATATTCACTAACTTAATTATGCCGTTATGTATAGCAGTCGGAAAATTAATAATGTGATCTTTCCTGCATTGATATGGTGACAACACATTCGAGTTGTGTCAGTGTAACAGTCTATTCTCAGAATATTGGTTGCCAGGGCTGTTTTGACATACTCTGCTTTGGTTCTGAAATAAATCCTATAATCCAATTTCCAAGAAGATGAATACAATCCAACATTCCTTGTCATTTTTGATTCATCAGTTGATTGATTGAATTCACATGTGTTTGGCACTCTTTTCCACAGTGCAGCCCCAGGCATGTCCCCAGCAAGAGGTAGCACCGCAAGGGAACTAACTTTTTAAGGTATCACATTTTAGTCCAACCTATTTTCACTTCCAAAAGTAGATGTGTCTTGTGAAGCAACTGCAATTAATTAAAGTCCGAATTATATTGTTAGTGTCAAATGTGGCAAAATCCAAAGGTATTAAGAGGATATTAAGACAGAGGAATAGTGGCAGGTTCTAGAGAGTAGGTATTCTAAAAATTGCATCACATGTAAAGTTACAATATAACAACCAGAAAAAGCCATATTCAAATGAGCATTTTTGATGTTCACCCACATTTAAACAAGAAATTTTAAAAGTTAATATTTAATTATTTAAGCCATTTCTTGATGAATTACAGCTTATAATAATATTTAAAAAGACATAGTACACAGTGTCAAGCAGTATTCTAAGGGTTTAAATACATTACTTAGTTTATAGTTGGCATAAATCTTTATCTAATTATTATAACAACAGATTTATTTTTTTCATCCCAGAGGAAAAAACATAATTCCTGCCTGTCAAATTAAACCATATTCACTGTTGAGGTTTGCCTAAGAGAGCAAATGCATAAAATGAGATATGAAATTAATGAAGTATAAAGGTACAAATACATTTGATGAAACACATTATTTTTATTACTAAATGGTTAATATTACAAATTCCTTTAAGTCTTATACATAAGGGAATAACTCCCATTTTTTTATTCATCATCATATACAATAAAAGCATAGAAAAGATATAGGTGTGCATAAATGTACTGATTTATTTATAAGTTCTCTCTTTTTTGTGTTTCATCCTGCAAAGATATTGATGTACTGTCATAAGAAAAATATTCTGAAATTTCTTATATGTTAAATGTTATCATATGAGAGAAATCACTCTACCTAATATTGTTTCTATATATATTTTTTTAATCCTCATCCAAGGATATTTTTCATTACTTTTTAGAGAGAGTGGAAGGGTGGGAGAGAGAGAGAGAGAGAGAGAGAGAGAGAGAGAGAGAGAGAGAGAGAGAGAAACACCCATGTGAGAGAAACACATCAATTAGTTGCCTCCTGAACTTGCCCCAACTGGGGTGGGGATTGAACCCAAATATATGCTCTTGACTGGAAATGGAACCTTTGACCTTTCAGTATGCAGGTTGATGTTCTAACTATTTAGCAACACCAGCCAGGCCAAGTTTCTATCATTTTTTTTATCCAAAAGAAAAATATAAAGAAATCTTAGGAGGGAAATAGTACAGTGCAAATATAGAAAAATGCTTTTGTTAGTTTGCAATCTCCCACAGGCTCCCTGGGTTTAATCCTCTCCCCGAAGGGCAGGAAAGGACTTCCAAAAACAAGCAGACCACTCCAGATCAGTATGTGCAGGTTTAATAGGCAAGAGAACTTACGAGGCTTGTTTTGGTTTGTTCATGTACCCAGGCCAAATAGTCTCATCAACACATTTCTAACTCCAGTTTGTAACCTTGGGGCAGCTTCTGGAAGTGGAGACACGGGAGGGATGGAGAGGCTCCAGCTGCCCAGGTCCTGCTTAAGGTCAAACTGGGAGTCACACTTTCTTAATGACTTTCCCAAACAACTTTTTTGAAAATATAATGCATTATACCTGAAAAGTAGCTGGTGATGCTTCTAAATCAAGAGTTAAATTTATGAAGTTGTTATTAGCAAAGGCAGTTCAATACCCAATGTGCTGGCAAAGCAAAGTATAACCTGATGAATCTGAGTAGAAAATCTGTATAAAATGAAATCTGTTCTGTTACCGGACAAAGTCCCCTGGTATTTCAGAATATTAAAATGTCCAGTGAAGAAAATAATTTTCCTACACATGAATATAAATGCAAAGTGAACCTTGTTATGGCTAAAAGTCTCAATAACTGCCGCTTAAATCACCTGTAGGGATAAAATAATCTGTTTCATTTATATTTGATCATTTTAAGGGATTTTAGTTATAGCTATTCTTCATAAAAATGCAATCTTTATAAGACTTGGCTGTTTTAGACTATTTTCCAAAGATTTTTTATAATAAGATGAGTGCAAACAGTCCAAGAATAGTAGATTACAGAGACCTGAATGCATTCTAAATTTCAGTGAGATGCAAGAGCAAATTATAAAATTAATTTATCAAAGATGTAAATTGAAAATGTCATATTTGTATTTTTTTCCTGTAAACTAAACAACTTGAATCCCCTCTCTCCATTTTTATTCAGTCATTTAATAGGTAGAGTTAAAATGGAAGAAAAATTATTACAAATTACCTGTTTTTCTCAAGGCTCCTTACACATAAGCAAGTATATATTTCTTTAATTAAACATTAAAAAGTTCCCTGGCCTGATTTTAAAATTCCATATATATAACAACTAAAACACTTGCTAATCTCTATAATTCTGCATTTTCTTTCATATTAGTGGATAAGTATTGCCAAAGGATGCAGCATATGTTCAAATTTCCCTATACGTTGGCATAAAACCTATTTTGCAATATTCCATAAATATCCAGTTTGAATTTATTGTCATCAGCTAATGTAATAAAAGGGTAATATGCAAATTAATCATCACTCTGAGACACCTAAGCCATGACCACCAACGAAGTCATGCCTCCCAGCCAATCAGAGCTGCTGTATGCAAATTAACTCAGCCAAGATGGAGGCCAGCAGCCACGGAGTTAGAGTAAACAGGAGGCTTACGTTGCAACTGCCTGACTAGGCTGTGGGCCTCTGCTCAAGCAACAATGTTTCAATTATAGAAGCCACGGAGCTGAAGCAAACAGAAGGCTTCCATTGCCTGCCTAGGCCTCCACTCAAGGTAACAAAGTTTCAATTACAGAAGATAAATAAACCCCAGAAACCTGATTCCAGCCAGCCTTGCTGGGATGTTGGGTCAATGGGAGCTGTGGGCAGCCTAAAAATGGCCCTCAGCCCCTCACCCAGGCTAGCCACACGCCCATGGGGTGAGGGTTCCCACTGGGGGGGCTTGGCCAGCCTGCAAACAGCCATCAGTCCCTCACCAGGCACACCAGCAGGTGGACATCCCCTGAGGGGTCCCAGACTTCGAGAGGGCACAGGCCGGGCTGAGGGACACCTCCCCCCCCCCCCAGTGCACAAATTTTTGTGCACCGGGCCCCTAGTTATGATATAAAAGGAAAACAAACTACAGTAAGATTATATAGCTCTATATTTAATAAAATGCTTTTATTTACAAACCTGTTAATAACAGTGGCCCTCTGCTTATTCTATGTTTACTTTCATTTCTCTCTGCTGTTACTTGAAAAGGGAAAAAATGTATACACTTAATAATAGAAAATACTTTAAAAGGCAAAATTGACTCTAATGAGTTTCACTGGGATCCTATTCATTTATTGTTGAAATAATAGAGCATTTTTCTTAAACAGAACATTTCACATATATCTCATAAAAGGTGTGTTATAAGAAAGTAAATTCAAGACCTCATAAAATTACTTCCTTTATTTTTTTCTTAGAGACAATTTATTTTGAGAGCCCAGCATTTAGAAACATTCAAATTACTCCAGAAATCATGGTAAAATATTTTAAATATCATCTAATGATATCTCATAGAGTAGAGATCGCCCCTTCAAGTGAAATTTATTAGCTACTTTTGAAGTACTCACGTTCATTACACATCACGTGAAGAGGAAGTATAACTCCTCAAGCTTGTGATCATCAGGGTTAAAGCCGGGAAACTGCTCTTTTATTATCTAGCTTTACTGAGGTATAATTTGCTTATAACAAATTAACTCAACAGTTCAATGAATAACCACCAACCACAAACCAAGTTATAGAACACTAGGGGCCCAGTGCATAAAAATTTGTGCACTCGGGGGAGGGGGGGGAGTCCCTCAGTGTGGGACCCCTCAGGAGATGTCCACCTGCTGGTGTGCCTGGACAGCCTGGATGAGGGGCTGATGGCCATTTCAGGCTTCCCACAGTTTCTTCAGGGTTCAGGTCCCTACTGGGGTGCCTGGCCAGCCTGGGTGAGGGACTGAGGGCTGTATGCAGGCTGGCCACAGCTCCCATTGACCCAAGGTCCCAGTGAGGCTGGCTGTAAGCAGATTTATGGGGTTTATTTATCTTCTATAACTGAAACTTTGTTGCCTTGAGCAGAGGCCACAGCCAGCCTAGGCAGGTAGTTTCCTCCATCGCTAGCCTCCTGTTTCCTCTAGCTCTGTGGCTGCTGGCTGCCATCTTAGCTGGGTTAATTTGCATACAGCCACTCTTATTGGCTGGTGGGCGTGGCTTATGTGTAACAGAGTGAGGGTTAATTTGCATATTACTCTTCTATTATATTAGATTATGATTACTCTGGCAATTTTCTCTTACCCCTTTCCAGTCAGTTCTATCTTCCAACCCACAGGAAACCACTGTTCTAATTTTTACCACCATAGGTTGGTGTTGCCTGTCCTAGAACTTTGCATTAATGAAAGGTGAAAGCATGTGTTCTTTTTGGTGGATTTCCTTTCATTCTTTACTGAAATGTAGCATTCAACTCTACGAATATACCACAATCTGCTTTTCTAAGACTGCCCATTTCAAATTGCTAGGGCAAATATTGATAGCAAGGGCTAAGCAGAGCATTTATAAGATAAGGAGGAGACAGCTGATGGCAGAGGTTATGTTGTAGTCACTGCCCTGTTTCCCGGGGACCAAGAGGGATATATACTTTTAATTTTTGAAGAAGCAAATGCAAACATATGGAGGAAAGTTTGACTGCATGAGCATAAGTTAGACTGACATCTAACACATTATTCTTAGGTTTTAAAAAAAGTTAATAATTTTTATAATAGCTTTATACACTTTACTAATTATATTAGCATTCTTTTTATGTATTTGATAAAGGAAACTGAATTTTTAGCTATTCTGCTCTGATTAAAATATATATACAATTATTTTCTACCATGTCTTTTGTTTACAATGACCTAAAAATTATGAATAACTGTGAATAACTTATGTGCATTATGAAGCAGTTAAATCAAATTATTTCAGATTCTATAATTCATTCTGCACAAAAGTGAAAACTAAAACCATAATTTAATAAATAAAGTCATAGAATTAAAAACACACTAATGATTATTTCCAGGATTTTTGCCTAATAATTTATTTTTGTTATAACATCTCCAACTATTGTCTTTTAAATTATATAGGCTGTTAGATATACCATAATTATTATAGGTACCTCTCATGCATATTTGCTGATATGAAAATAGAAAGCATTGTAATCCTAACATATATCTATATACTTTAGACTACCTATCAAATATTTTATATTTGTATAAATTAAACAAATATAAAGTAAAAATGGTGATGAAAAAAAGTAAGAAAAGACTACCACTGTATTGTTGTCTGATACACACATCTTTTTATTTATTATTTATTTTTTTATTCTCACCCAAAGATATGTTTATTGACCTTAAGAGGGAGAGGGAGAGAGAGAGACAGAGAGAGCGTGCGCAACGTTGATGTGAGAGAGAAGCACTCATCAGTTATCTTTCCCACGAGCCCTGACTAGGGGTTGAACCTACAACCTAGGTGTGTGTCAAGACTGGAAATCAAACCCACAACCTTTTGGTGTATTGAACGATACTCTAATCAACCAACCAACCTAGCCACCTGATCAGGACTGATACATACATCTTATTAAATCATCATTTTAGCCATTCACATTGAATGCAACTTTCTAGTCTTTAATAAAATAGGCATATGTTTATTTAATTATGTAGTAAGACATGAAAGATCTAATGTAGAGAAGAGATAGCTTCTAATTCATGTAAAAGTATAAAACTGTTAGAATACCAAGTTGCTCATATTGGTTATACAGATATATTTCTCAACATCACAATCCTAAGATACCTGAAGAATGTTAAAAACCTGTCATTTACTCTATAACCACTATGTCTCTGATATTATTTTAGAAAGAACTTTTATATACCATTCAGATTGTTTTATTATTACTGGTATATCTAGGGGATGAATATACATATGACTATGTTGTTATTTATTGTTCCTTAATCCTTTCTGCAAATACTATTTAAGCATATATTATATGCTAAACACTATTCTAGGACTAGGAATACACCAGTAAAAAAAAAAACACAATAAAAATATAAACAAAATGTATGTGCTAAGTAGTGATATCAGTTATGGTACAAAGGCAGAGACATAGGGAAGGCTTGAACTTCAGAATACTTTTGCTTTATACACAGTGGCAAGAGCAGGTGTTGAATAAGTGGCATTTAAGCAAAGAACTTGAAGAGAGGGACTGAGCCAATACCTGCCAAGAAAATAATTATCCAGATAGATGGCGTAACAAGTTCAAAGTCGCTTTGTCAAAGCGTGTTCGACAAACCTAAGGAGTGCGAGAAGTTGAATGAGCAAGAAGAAGACTGAACAAGGAGACTATATATCATTCACCAGTATAAATGGAGTGTGAAATGTGGGATGGCCCATGGCCATCATTTGAGAAGCATGCAGGAAAATAGTTTCTTTAGTGGACAAGGATGTATCCGGTAGTACAACAGGATGATATGAACATAATGGTAGAAATAAAACTTAGAGACTTTGCTGCAGATAGTGTGAATTCCAGAGACCACAACTGACAGGTTTTATGGAGTTGATGAAGAGTGGAATATGAGGTAAAATATAGGATGTAGAGACAAATATATAATCTAATAAAAGAGTAATATGCAAATTAATCCTCACTTTGTTACACCTAAGCTATGCCCACCCATCAATCAGAGTGATGATATGCAAGTTAACCCAGCAAAGATGGCAGCCAGCAGCCATGGAGCTAGAGAAAACATGCCAGTGATGGAGGAAACTGCCTACCTAGGCCAGCTGTGGCTTCTGCTCAAGGCAACAAAGTTTCAATTATAGAAGATGAATAAACCCCAGAAACCTGCTTCCAGCCAGCCTCACTAGGACCTAGGGTCAATGGGCCAGCCTGCAAACAGCCCTCAGGTCCTCACCCAGGCTGGCCAGACACCCCAGTAGGGACCTGAACCCTGAAGGGGCTGTGGCCAGCCTGAAAATGGCTCTCAGCCCCTCACTCAGGCTGGCTAGGCACTGTAGTAGGAACCCAAACCCTGAAGGGGCTGTGGGCAACCCAAATAGGGCCCTCAGCTCCTCACCCAGGCTGGCCACACCCCCATGGGGTGAGGGTTCCCACTGGGGGGCTTGGCCAGCCTGCAAACAGCCATCAAGCCCCTCACCCAGGCTGGCCAGGCATGCCAGCAGGTGGACATCCCCAGAGGGGTCCCAAACTGCGAGAGGGCACAGGCCAGGCTGAGGGTGCACAAATTTTTGTGCACCGGGCCCCTAGTATGTTAATACTATCAGACTTCTGGTGTCATAATGAGTGACACAAAACAACAATGTAGATCAGGAGAGGTTTAGTACAAATGATATTTGAACCATTTGGTTAAAGTGAGGCTATGAGTGAGAATGGGGAGGAAGAGGAACTAATTCTGTCAAGAATGTGAGATGATCTTGATTCTACCTCATGTTAGTGTGAAGGCTCAGAATGGTATGGGAACCTCTCTATTATATACTTATGTGCATGTATAGTCCTATATTTTTATAATTATTTCATATTAGGGACATTTCTCCCAAAGATATTTGTTTTCACATTTTGAGTGTTTCGCTTAAGAATATTTATTAAATCTTTTTCACTACTTTGTCACTTTTTTGCATATGATCTTTTTTTTAATAGTAATTAGACAACACAATGTATTCATTGTGCCTTTTGAGGAAATAATCTAGCACCTACCTCTGGTGGCATTGTTTTTGAAATGATGGGAGAGTCAGTAATAGACAGATTTCTCATGGGTAAAAATTAACAGAAGAGAATCGCTATAACTGTGGAAGCCTTGGGCAGGCGGGGCAAGCTATCTGTCTCATTGATGTTCCCTGAACAGACACTTTTAATTTTCTTGGAGTAAGCCTAGGGAAAACCTAAGAGCAGTGAAGTCATACCATGGACCAAGATCCTATCTGTCACCAGCCATGTCCAGCCTCAAAAACTGACACCTAGACACTGGTAATATACACCCGGAAACAGGGATAGCAACATGGGAATGTAGATCATGCAAACTGGCATGCAGGAAAAAGAAAATAGGATTGTGATAGGATGGGTAGTTGCTGCCATATTAATTTATATTCACAAATGTAATGAATATTTTTTCTAATTTTGATACATTATGTTTGAATGGTGTATGCTCACAAAAAAAAAGATTTGGATAAACTAGTCTGGAAGCCATTTTGCTAATTATCTGCTTTTATCAGATACTTTTTGGGGAAAGAGGGACAAATTGGGGAGAGAGAAGAGTTTGAAGCACTACTGATTGGAATTTTATCTATTAGTAGGTATAGTATCAGAACAGATTACTATTGCATTTATATATTTACACTATGGTTCTTTTTATTTCCCTCTAATTCAATCTCAAGCTAATGATCTATCAGCCAGGAAAATAAGCTTGGTAACCTCAGAATAGTGTCTATTCCACCTTTGCTGAAACATTTTTGGGTACTAAACACATTGATAAAAGGAAGAAACATGATTAGATTTGAGTGATTGAATTTTATTATAAAATTAATAACTTCTTTCATATCACCAATTATATCTCTTATCATAGTACGTATTTCTCTTTGAGTTTATATTTTTTGGTTATAATTTACTTGCTTGGAGCCTGTTTCTTCCCAAATAAAAATGATTGAAAGGAACTTGTTTGCTTTGTTTAGCTCAGTATGCTTAGGTTTTGGAATGAAACTGGACAGAGAAGGAATGAGTAAATGAATGATGAATGAGTGCTACATTTTCAAATTTTTGATCCAGAAATGCCCTCAGGCAGCACATTCACCAGCTAGGACTTCTTTCAAGAAACACTATCCACAGAGGCTTAGCTCTTTCATGTTCCATGTTTTACGGAAATAATTCTACTACAAACTCAATCTAACTAAACATAAGCCTTTGAAGTATTTCTACAAGAAACCTAATCCACACATACCCATAAAACGTAAAGATGAAAAAAAAGCTGTTTCATTATAAAATAATATAAATTAAATAATTTTATATAAACATTTATGTACAGTTTTGACATATTTTCTAAAAATAATTGAAGAATCTTTTCATTACCCCATCAATAATTCTGAAGAAAAATAATTACTATTACTGAATACTCCAAACATTCTTTTCTGTTGCTATCAGAAATAAAAAGACATGTTTATTTCAATACTGAAATTCACATTATAAATGTCTTATTAGGCAAATGCCTGTGACAGTTATTTACATCAGTTCTCCTCCAAAATGTGTATTGTACAACTTTGTATGATATTTAAGGATTATTCAAGATTACCTTGCTTTATATGAAGACTAGAGGCCCGGTGCACGAAATTTGTGCACTTGGCAGGGGGTGGGATGCAGCAGGTCCCTCAGCCCAGCCTGCCCCCTCTTAAAATGTCCCCCAGGGAATTGGCCTAAGCCAGCAATCAGACATCCCTCTCACTGGGGCCCCTTGCTCCTTACCACTGCCTGGAGCAGAGGTGGGAGAGGCTCCCGCCACTGCCACTGTGCTCAAAAGCCGTGAGCCCACCTTCTAGCTCAGTGGTGCTCCCCCTGTGGGGGAGTGCACTGATCACCAGGGGGCAGTTCCTGTGTTGAGTGTCTGCCCCTTGGTGGTCAGTGTGCATCATAACAACCAGTCCACTGTTCAATTTGCATATTACAATTTTATTATATAGGATATTATTTTTTATAAATATAATTGTGTATGTTTTTCAAGCAAAAAGCCAGAATAGAGTCCTATATACTTACTAATCTATGTAATTTGTGACATAGATTATCACCAAAAGTTGGCAAAAAAGTATAGGCATAAATTATATAATACAAGATTTGAAATGATGTTGTAATAGTCAAACAGATTCAATAATGGTGACACCAACAGTTCCTCAAACTTGTAATATAAGGTAGATCCACTTTACTTAAAAATAATTGTTTTCTTTAATAATCAATTAAATAAGATATGAATTGAGTTTTACTTTTGAGAAATTGTCTTACAAAAAATTTGTCATAAAAACATTTTCTTTGGGAAAAAATGGTCTATTATGTAGAACACTAAAGATAAAATTTGATTTTGAAAACTCTGTTATCAAGTACTATAATATCTCTTGGTTTGACATTTATTCTGAACTTCAAAAAATTACAAATGTTAGAGCCATTTTTTTATATCATTGGAAAAAGTCATTGCTTCGTCACTGAACTTAGAAAGTTCAGGAAAGATAAATAAATGTAACATAACCATCTGCATTTGCTTAGATACACTAAGGGAAGCTCTAATTTTATAAAAGTTGGCAATTAAATGTCACGTCACATTTTAAAAATACAAAAAATATATAATTTCTTGGGATCTATATGAAATTATTCATGTTTGTTGTAATCAAAAACTGGATTTTTATGAAAATTCTTCCTCTACATTAACCCTCATTAAAATCTATCTCAATTGAGAAATCATTTGATAATCTAGCGGGAGATCCCTTGTATGTAACTTTCTGTCTCTCTCGTGCAGTCTTTAAGATTCTTTCTTTGTCCTGACATTTGCCATCATAATTATGATGTATCTTGGTGTGGGTCTTTTCAGGTTCATTTTGTTTGGGACATTCTCTGCTTGTGTGATTCTTTTCTCCCCCAAATCAGAAGTTGTCCGACATTATTTCTTCAAATAGGTTTTCTAACCCTTGCTCCTCTTTCTGTCATTCTGGCACCCTTATTCTTATGGTGCTTCGTTTCATGTTGTTCCAAAGCTCCCTTGGGCTTTCCTCCTGCCTTTCAATTTTTTTCTCCAATTGCAGTTCAGTTTGAGTGTGTTTTGCTTCCTGGTCTTCTAATTCACTAATTTGGTCCTCCACTTCTCCTAGTCTACTATTGAAACTTTCCATAGTGTTTTTATTTGCAGCTATATCCCTCTTTATTACGTATTCATTCTTACATAAGTTGTTGATTTTTTCATCCATCAGGTTTATGAACTGTATGACTGATAAGGATTTAATCTCCAACACTGATAGGGAACTCATACAACTTTACAAAAGGAAAATAAA
Source organism: Murina feae (assembly GCA_004026665.1). Lineage (NCBI taxonomy): Eukaryota > Metazoa > Chordata > Mammalia > Chiroptera > Vespertilionidae > Murina > Murina feae. Next base: position 802 of record PVJC01027086.1, on the reverse strand, counting down.
GAACCCAATAAAAAAAAAAAAAAGGGCAATGGCCCTAAATAGATACTTTTCAAAAGAGGACATAAGAAAGGCCAAGAGACATATGAAAACATGCTCAAAGTCACTAATCATCCGAGAGATGCAAATCAAAACGACAATAAGGTACCATCTCACACCTGTCAGAATGGCTATCATCAACAAATCAACAAATGACAAGTGCTGGTGAGCATGCAGAGAAAAAAGAACACTCATGCACTGCTGGTGGGAATGCAGACTGGGTGCAGCCACTGTGGAGAACAATATGGTGTTTCCTCAATAAACTGAAAATGGAACTCCCATTTGACCCAGCGATCCCACTTGTAGGAATATATCCCAAGAAACCAGAAACATCAATCAGAAAGGATATATGCATCCCTATGTTCATAGCAGCATAATTAACCATAGCTAAGATTTGAAAACAACCTAAGTTGTGATGAGTGGATCAAAAAACTGTGGTACATTACACAATGAAATACTACACCTCAGTGAAAAAGAAGGAATTCTTACCATTTGCAACATCATGGATGGAACTGGAGAGCATTATGTTAATTAAAATAAGCCAGTCAGAGAAAGATAAATATATTATCTCACTCATTTGTGGACTATAATGAACAACATAAACTGATGAACAAAAACAGATCCAGGGACAGAGAAACATCGATCAGATCATCGAACCTCAGAGGGAAGGTAGGGGAGGGTGGGGGTAAGAGGGAAAGATCAACCAAAGGACTTGTATGCATGTGTATAAGCATAACTGATGGACACCAACACCAGGGGGGTGAGG
>PVJC01027085.1:0-23520 GCA_004026665.1 Murina feae | reverse complement strand
AAAGAAAAATACCACATGACCTCACTTATTTATGGATAATAAAGACCATTACAAAATGATAAACATAAACAAATACAGAGACAGAGCAGCCTTGAACAGACTATCATCCTACAGCTGGAAGGCTGGGGATGCTTGGGGGGGAGTTGGGAGATCAACTGAAAGACTTGCATGCATGCATAGGAGAATAATCAGTGGACACGGGAAACTGGGGGTTAGGGAGGAGGGGGGAAGGGCAAGGGGAAAAATGGAGATCTATCTATCATCTGTTGTAATACTTATCTATCACTTGTTGTAATACTTTAAGCAATGAAATAAAAAAAAAAAAACTCAAAAAAAAAGAGAAACTCCATATATGTAAACTTAGAATTTTATTCTATAACTGAAAAGTATGATCCATGTTGTAGTATTATGAACTGCATAAGATATTAGGCAGTGCCTGGGTATACATAAAATATAAGCAGATGGCCCAACTGGTTTGGCTCAGTGGATAGAGCAGCAGCCTGCAGACTCAAGGGTCCCGGGTTTGATTCCAGTCAAGGGCATGTCCCTTGGTTGTGGGCACATCCCCCAGTAGGAAGTGTGCAGGAGGCAGCTGATTGATGTTTCTCTCTTATCAATGTTTCTAACTATCCCTCTCCCTTCCTCTCTGTAAATAAAATATATTTTTATTTAAATGTAAGCACATAGCCCTAACCGGTTGGGCTTAGTGGATAGAGTGTCAGCCTGTGGACTGAAGGATCCCAGGTTCGATTCTGGTCAGGGACATGTACCTTGGTTGCGGGCACATCCCCAGGAAGGGGTGTGCAGGAGGCAGCTCATCTATGTTTCTCTCTCATCAGTGTTTCAAACTCTCTATCTCTTTCCCTTCCTCTCTGTAAAAAATCAATAAAATATATATTTAAATGTAAGCACATATTAGCTTCAGTCCCCCACATGTTCCAGTCTCCTCGCATTCCCAGATGGACTGCTTTCTTAATTTAATGGGTACCTTCCTGGTCTCTCTTTTCTCTTGTTTTTTATGTTTTTTTCATTTTATGATATGCACTGAAAAAACAAAACACACACACACACACACATATATATATTTATTTACTTTTCAACATATAAACAAAAAAGGCCTAAGAGTGATTTTTAAAGCCTTATTCATTGTGTGTTTCTCCTTATTAGTTTGTGTGAATAGGGAAGCGGATATGTTTAAAGATAATAGTTGAATTTTTTTCTTGAAATTTATCATTTGTATTTAAAATTAAATAACAAGAATTTTCTTTTATTTTGTGTGAACTGCTTTCTTGAATAATATCTTCCCAGAGAAGAATCACAATGAAAGTAAAATGGAGAAATACTATAAATCAAGCCAAATACAACAGACAACAAAAGGAATAAAAATATGTCTGTCTGTAAATGTCTACATGATAGAGAAAATTTTATTCTCCTCACAAATTACTTAGATTTTGTTTTACTTCTTCATACATGTTCTATATTTATACATCTTTTCAATAGCAATTAAATTCCTCTTCTTATATTTATTAGTCAACATAAACTATCTTTACTATTGAAATCATAATAATATCAAATCAAATATTTCTAATAAAATTCCTTTAGAAGTGACTAAAATAGTAGTAATCTTCTCCAAACCTCCAAAATGATGTTTTTTACAAACACCAACCATCTTGGGCTGATTTTTTTTAACTCTGTTCAACCGCCTTATCTTCAAATATAATTCAAAAACATTTATGATTTTTTTTCTTCCCATCTCATCAACTCATCACATCATGCTAAACAACATAATAAATCATTTATAGATTGTTTATCATGCACAGGTCTTTTGTTTGGCAATAATTTAGCAGGTTAGCCTGTGCAGTAATCTAACTTTAATAACGAATTCTGAAGAAAGAACAAAAGGAAAAATAGAGTCAATATCAAATATTTCACTTGAGCCTATTAAGCCTTTTAGAGAAATTAAGAAAATTTAATAATAATTTGAAATTATCTATCTATCATTAATATCATTGATACCATTGCCATCCTATTTCCTTTTATCTATATAATTCTTGGGAAATTGCAACTTTTAACATGTGCTCTTTCATTTAATCTCACAATGGCACTGAAAAAAATGACCATTTTATAATCCAAAACAAGCCCAAGGGAATTTAAAAGAAAAACTCCACAATAGGACATAACTAGCAAGTAATGATGTCGTATTTCAAGGCCATGGCATCTAATTTTAATGTAGAAAGTATTTTCCATACTAAGTGGTGTTTTTTTAATATCTTTATATTATTATTATCCTTAATATATGCATAAAGTTTCTGATGCAGAGCAGATTATTATCATTAGGTCATAGCAAATAATATCTGTGTGAGTCCTCTGTGCTCCAATTTTTACCATTGAAATGGTACAATGAAAACCAGACGTCACCCTATACATACAAGGTGAGGGCCAAATAAATAAAAAAGAGACCACTAAAAGATAATACGAACATTTATATAGAAAACTCCCCTATCCCCTTCAGAGTCTTTATCATTCAAGGGAAGTATAAAACTAGTTTCTTCAACTTTATAAGCCAGAGAATATCTCTTGTTTCCAAGTGACATTGCCTTTGACACATATTTCTAAAGAAGTAAATCTATCTTTCTTACGATCTATAGCTAATGAGTTGTAAATTAACTTTTAAAGCTTGTTTATTTAGCCAGGGTCTGATATCTCAGTAAGATTTATTCAAAAAGTCCTAACTTTACATGAACATAAACATATTTCCTAAACAACCTCAGACCAGGTTTGGATGAATGTGTTTTTGTAGCAAAAGTATATTGCATATTATATTCCATAAATGAGTGAGATCATGTGATATTTATCTTTCACTGATTGGCTTATTTTACTTAGCATAATGCTCTCCAGTTCCATTCATGCTATTGCAAATGGTAATAACTCCTTCTTTTTTACCACAGCGTAGTATTCCATTGTGTAGATGTGCCATAGTTTTTTAATCCACTCATCTACTGATGGGCATATAATGAACAACATAATCTGATAAACAAAAACAGATCCAGAGACAGAGAAACATTGATCAGACCACAAAACCTCAGAGGGAAGGTAGGGGATGGTGGGTGTAAGGGGGGAGATCAACCAAAGGCCTTATATGCATGCATATAGGCCAAACCAATGGACACAGACAACAGGGGATGGAGAGTTATATGGGGATAAAAACACATATGTAATAATTTAACAAAGACATTTTTTTAAAGTATATTGTATATTAAAAAGAACAGCAATTTCACAGAAACTATTAGTCTCTATACCTTGCTAAAGAAAATCTTGTTCTTTAACATTTCAAATAGGTCATTTGTATTTCCTATTTTTAAATGTTTAGGAAATTCATGACTTGTAATTAATGTACTTTTAATATCAAACTAACAATTTGGTCTTCAATATAAGATATGACATATGATCATTAAAAGAGAGAGAGAGACTAAATTGAGTACTTTGCTTGAGGAGTGAGCAGAATAATGGAAGAGGCCAGACCATTGCCCTTAGTAGCTTGGACTTGATCAAATCACTTAACAACTCAACACTTAAATCTCTTCATTTGAAAACTTTAAATGCCATTACAAACTAGTAAGATTATTGTGAAGATAAAATCTTATCTAATAAAAGAGTAATATTGAAATTGATTGTTTCTATGGAATACCTAAGCCATGCCCACCAGCCAATCAGAGCGGCTGTATGCAAATTAACCCAACCAAGATGGAGCCTGGCAGTCACGGAGCTGGAGTAAAAAGGAGGCTTCTGTTGCACCAGGAATAAACTGTCTGCCTAGGCCGGCTGGGCCTCTCTCTGCTCACAGCAACGTAGTTGCAATTATAGAAGCCACAGAGCTGAACCAAACAGGAGGCTTCATTACCTGCCTAGGCCTTGGCTTAAAGCAACAGTTTCAATTATAGAAGATAAATAAACCCCAGAAAACTGATTCCAGCCAGCCTTGCTGGGACATTGGGTCAATGGAAGCTGTGGGCAGCCTGAAAGCCTGAAAATGGGCCTCAGCCCCACACCCAGGCTGCCCAGGTACCGCAGTAGGGACTAGAACCCTGAAGGGACTGTGGACAGCCTGAAAATGGCCCTCAGCCCCACACTCAGGCTGCCCAGGCACCCCAGTAGGGACCCAAAACCTGAAGGAACTGTGGGAAGCCTAAAAACACCCCTCAGCCTGTCACCCAGGCTGCCCAGGCACCCCAGTAGGGACCCAGAACCTGAAGAGACTGTGAGCAGTCTGAAAACAGCCCTCAGACCCTCACCCAGCCTGGCCACACCTCAATGGGATGAGGGTCTACACTGGGGGGCTTGGCCAGCCTGCAAATAGCCATCAGCCCCTCACCCAGGCTGGCCAGGCACGCCAGCAGGTGGACATCCCCTGAGGGATGGCGAGAGGGCACAGGCCGGGCTAAGGGACACCCCAAGTACACAAATTTTTTGTGCACTGGACCCCTAGCATATTTATACATTTAAAGAAAATGAATAGCAAAAGGAGAGAAAGCATTTCTCAGTCCATAATACAGTGATTTGCAATTAACAAAAATTTCATAAATTACTTGATATTTATCAAGTTATTCTAGAAAAGCAGGAGCTTCAATACACAAATAAGTTTGATCACTATACACTATAATGGTGGATATTTGGATGAATTTAGAAAATCTCTAATAAGCACAGTTAAGTTTACCAAAAATCATCATAACTTCTCCTGGTGAAAAGTCATCTAGCTTTATTTCTTAATAGTAATGATATGATCTCCTGCTACTGGGATTCATTTTTATACTCAGTAGATTTTACAAGTCAGCAAAAATTCAAATTGCATGGTTTCACTTAATGTGACATAAGTGATGAGGTAGACATCTTTTCTCTTAACTGTAAACCTTTTAGTCTATATGCATACAAACAAATAGCAATAATAAAACAGAGTAACTGCTCACATTTTAAACAATCATGAAACAAGTCATCTAAAAGTAATGTTGAAAGCATTTCAGAATGTTTGTGCATTAAAAAAAGGTTGTACACTCATATATAATCTGGTGAATGCATTTTATTGTGATACCTTGTTATTTTTTAAAACAATTCCTAGATTTTCATAATACTTCTCTTGATTCCAAAGTGAATAATTCCACAATATCTATTGTTATTATATCACAGATAATTATGCTTAGAAATACATGTTTCTTTTTTTCCCCAAATAATAGTTTATTGATTTTTACAGCGAGAGAAATAAACATCAATGTGAGAGACAAACATCATTCAGCTTCCTCCTGCACACCTCACACTGGGGATGGAGTCTGCAACCTAGGCATATGCCCTGAGAGGAATCAAACCAGTGACCTCTGGGTGAACAAGACAACACCCAACCAACTGAGCTACACCAGCCAGGGGAGAAATACATGTTTAATATAAGGCCTTATGGGATTAATTTAAAGATCCCGCTGAAAAATTTCTAGTGTACTAAACGGAAACTCTGCTAAGATGTATTCATTATATTCTTTCTTTAGTTTATACTTTATATAATCATACGCCATTTATCTACTATGTGTTTTAACCTCTGTAGGGAGAAGAAAAGCAAATAAATCCTACTGCTTTATGTTGACTCAGGATTTCCTTTAGACTATAGTGTTTGTCTAAATGGCTAGGTTCTCATTTCCAAAAGGTGAAATCCATTATTGTTTCATCTCAAAAATACTACCTAATTATTTAGCAAATACTCAACACAGGTGATTTCACTAATTCATTTTAAAATGAAGTTGGAAAGTAGTAATTTATTCTTGGTAATTAAGAATGAGATGTTATCAATAGCAAAATTAATTATTAGCAAATTCAAAAACTCTAGTACTGGCTCTAAAGGGCAAGTTGATTGTCCTGAGTAGAGCTTGAAAATTTAAAAGTAAGAGTGCTTAAACATCTGTATCATTTAAATTTTAAGAGACATCAAGCTATGTTACAAAGCCACGGTTCTCAAAACTGCCTGATACTGGCACAAGAACAGACATATAGACCAATGGAACAGAATAGAGAACCCAGAAATTGACCTAAGCCGTTATGCTCAATTAATATTTAACAAAGGAGGCAAGAGCATACAATGGAGTCAAGAGAGTCTCTTCAATAAATGGTGCTGGAAAATTTGGTCATATACATGCAAAAAAAAAAAAAAATGAAAACTAGACCACCAACCTACACCATACACAAAAATAAACTCAAAATGGATAAAGGACTTAAATGTAAGACGGGAAACCATAAAAATCCTACAAGACTCCATAGGCAGCAAAATGGCAGACATGTGTCATAGCAATATTTTTATCGACACAGCTCCTGGGGCAATGGAGACTAAGGAGAAAATAAACAAATGGGACTACATCAAAATAAAAAGCTTCTGCACAGCAAAAGAAACCATCAACAAAACAACAAGAAAGTCCACTGCATGGAGAACATATTTGCCAATGTTATTTCTGATAAGAGTTTAATCTCCAACACTTATAGGGAACTCATACAACTAAACAAAAGGAAGATAAGCAATCCAATTAAAAAAATGTACAAAGAACCAAAGTAGACACTTTTTGAGAGGACATACAGAAGGAAGAAAGACATATGAAAACATGCTCAAAGTTACTAATCATTCGAGAGATGCAAATCAAAACAACAACAAGCTAACATCTCACACCTGTCAGAATGGCTATCCTCAACAAATCAACAAACGACAAGTGCTGGCAAGGATGCAGAGAGAAAAGAACACCTTGCACTGCTGGTGGGAATGCAGACTGGTACAGCCACTATGGAAGACAGTATGGAGTTTCCTCAAAAAACTAAAAATGGATCTCCCATTTGACCCAGTGATCCCACTTCCAAGACTATATCCCAAGAAACCAGAACACCAGTCAGAAAGGACATATGTACCCCTATGTTCATAGCAGCACAATTTACCATAGCTAAGGTTTGGAAACAACCTAAGTGCCCATCAGCAGATGAGTGGGTTAAAAAACTGTGGTACATCTACACAATGGAATACTATGCTGCTATAAAAAAGAGAACTTTTACCATTTCAACAACATTGATGAAACTGGAGAGCATTATACTAAGTGAAATAAACCAGTCAGAGAAAGATAAATATCCTATGATCTCACTCATATGTGGAATATAATGATCAACATAATTTGATGAACAAAAATAGATCCAGAAACAAATGGCAAAGGAGAGGGAGGGGTTAGAGAGCAACCCAAGGACTTGTATGCATTCATATTAGCATTACCAATGGACAGACACTGGGGAGGTGGGGGCTTGCCTGGGTGGGAATGGTGGGGGGAGAGGTTCAATCTGGGAAAAAGGAGACATATAGACAATAAAAAAGATTTTACATACAAAAGTGTCCCATCTAAATGTATAGCTGTCCCTGTTTTCCACAGACAAAATTCTATAAACTGAAAAAGAATATGGCATTATTGATAACAAAGAACTATTCCAAACTTATCTCAATTGCCTTTTTTTTTTTGGTTAAAGTTATTTCAATAAATCCACTTTTGGTGAGTGGAAGTTTTCAATGGAATGTAGTAGATTAATTTCCTTCCCTTCACATAAGAGTGCCAAACCTGTAAGATACTGATTGAAGAGTCAACTTTTATAACAGGGGGAATCAGAAGCCAAGAGGTGTCAGGAGAAGACGCTCATTCTGACAGTGGCACAGATTTATTACGTATAAATAAGCATGTTCCACGCAACATCACCTACAAGTAAGCAGGGTAAAGAGCTTTCCTAGCAGTCTAATTAGGAGTCACAATCACACCGAAGAGCAAGGTTTGGCCCTAAGATGCACGAAATGGCAGGAATTAAAAATTAGACAGGACTCAGTAGGCAGGACTGGGGACTTCTCTAATTTAATTGAGAAATAATAATAGGTTACGTAACAATTTAGTTAAAGATATTGAGAGGAAATATTTTAAATGCAAGATGTAAAGTATTTTAAATGCAAGATATAATTCCGAAAGGACGAGGCAATAAAAAACATTCAGTGGCAGAAGTCACAAACTGGCTGCTTGCCACATGAATTTGGCTACACATGCGCATGTTCAGATTGAGCCTCACAACACTAAAAAAAAATGTAAACTATTGCTTACTTTTGAAATCTTGTGACTCCACATGGAAAAAAAAATTACACTCTTCAATGGATCCCTAATTCATACAGACACAAACCAAATTCCTTACAATGCTGCCTAGGAACCTACAAGAATTACCCCCACCACACTAGTGTTGTAATGTACCGTGCGAATCACACAAGGATGCCTCAAGAAGTAGAATTAGGAGTCACATTTATTGCAAATCCAGGACTATGAGGGGGTATTTTGCTCTCTAAATCTCGCAGTGATAAAATGGCCGCAACACCAGATTTATATAGGCAAAAATCACAAAGGTATCGATTACATCTTTGGGTTTGGAAGGAAAAACCTGGTTTGCACAAAGCAGTTTACAGAAGCAAAATTGAGCATGTTAGTTAAATTATAGTTTTGGGTCTCTGAACCACTAAGTCAACAGAAAAATGTTATCTAGAGCAATCTGGTCTTGGGACCACTGAGTCAACAGAAACACATTATCTGGAACTATCAAGGCAATTTAGAGTAATTGTGCAGTCCTGGTCCTGGGACCACTGAGTCAACCAGAACCCGTTATCTGTAGCCACTGAGGTAATTTAGGATAATTGTGCTGTCCTGGTTCCCAGGTACAGAGGAATGTGTTCTCTAAAATAGTATGACCACAACCAATTGGATATTCACATTACAATCAATTGGGTATTCAATCACATGGAATCTAATCTAATAAAAGCATAATATTAAAATTGACCATCCCTTCAGGACACCTAAGCCATGCCCACCAGCCAATAAGAGCCACTGTATGCAAATTAACTCAGCCAACATGGAGGCTGCCACTCAGGGAGCTGAGTAAACAGGCAGCGTCCATTGCAGCAGGAGTGAAACTGTTTGCAGGTGGCTGGCCTTCTCCCGGCTCCAGGCAAGAACATACTTGCAACACTGTCTCAATCATAGAAGCTCCGAAGCTGAAGCAAACAGCAGGCCAGCTGACTACTAAGCACAACATTGTTTCATTATAGAAGCCATGAGCTGAAGCAGAGAGGAGGTTTCATTAACTGCCTAGGCCTCGGCTTAAAGGAACAGTGTATCAATTATAGAAGATAAATAAACCCCAGGAACCTACTTCCAGCCAGCCTTGCTGGGACATTGGGTCAATGGGAGCTGTGAGCAGCCTGAAAACACCCCTCAGCTCGTCACCCACGCTGGCCACAACCCAATGGGGTGAGGGACACCACTGGAGGGCTTGGCCAGCCTGCAAACAGCAATCAGCCCCTCACCCAGGCTGGCCAGGTACCCCAGTAGGGACCCAAAACCTGAAGGGACTGTGGGCATTCTGAAAGCCTGAAAGTGCCCCTCAGCCCATCACCCATGCTGGCCACACCCCAGTGGGGTGAGGGACACCACTGGGGGGCTTGGACAGCCTGCAAATAGCCATCAGTCCCTCACCCAGGCTGGCCAGGTACCCCAGTAGGGACTCAAAACCTGAAGAGGCTGTGAGCAGCCTGAAAACAGCCCTCAGACCCTCACCCAGGCTGGCCACACCCCAATGGGTTGAGGGTCTCCACTGATGGGCTTGGCCAGCCTGCAAACAGCCATCAGACCCTCACCCAGGCTGGCCAGGCACACCAGTAGGTGGTCATCCCCAGAGGGGTCCCAGACTGCAAGAGAGCACAGGCTGGGCTGAAGGACCTCCCGAGTGCACAAATTTTTGTGCACCGGGCCCCTAGTGATTTATATAATTCAGAAGCCAAACAGCAGGGTTAAAGTTAAACTACAGTTTCTACCTGAGATGATTGCTACCGTACTTCTCTAGTATTTCTGACTTCATTGCCATTTTTTTTCAACTTTCTGTAACCATGTTGGCTTCCCTGCCTTTCCTTTAACATACCTGTTTTTACACTAATAGGTTCCTTCGCCTATAGTCTTGTCTGCAGATACCAGCATGACTTGTTCCTTCTTCTCCTCAAAGTCAGCACACTGACTACTCTATTTAAAATTGCAGTCCCACCTATCATTTCCAGTCTCCTTGACAAGGTGTCACAAAAGTAGATTTATAGTTGTATGTAAAAGAGTTTATTGTATATTAGGTATTAATTATTATATTATTTTCCATGTGAACAACTGTATACCTACTTTTGCCTCACTCTGTATTATGCCTTATTCTTTCTCCGGAGTAGTTATCATATTTTAAAATATTATGTAATTCACTCATGTACAACGTATGTTGCTGAACTTTTCCCAGTAGACTGTAAGTTCTATGAAGGCATGGCTTTTTGTCTGTTACATCACTTTATCCTAAGTGCCTAAGAAATTATGACCATCACTCCCACCCCCAGTTATATCCCATCTAATAAAAGAGTAATATGCAAAGTAGGCATCACTCCATGACAAAGATGGCCTCCCCCATGGACACAAGATGGCTTCCCCCATGGACACAAGATGGCAGCGCCCAGTCTGGCTCTGCCCCGCCACTGAAGTGGTCAGGCGTGTTAGCTAGGCAGCTGGTGGGGGAGGTGGGGGGCCCGAGGGGCAGAACAGGCAATCAGAGTGGGCTGGGAATCCCCTGCCCAGGCCAGAGGCTTTCACCAGAGGCCTCAGGCATGGACAAGGGTGGAGCTGGTGATCAGAGGGGTATGAGGGTGCCCTACTCAGGCATAGGGCCTGGGTCAGAGGCCTCAGGCCTGGGCAGGGGAAAGGCTGGAGATTGCACAGGCCTGGGCTCCACAAAGCCAGTGATCAGAGGGTCAGGGGTGGAGCCTGCGATCAAAGGATCTGGGCACTGGTGGAGCCGGCAATGCAGAGGTCTGGGGGCCCCCTTTTCAGGCCTTCAGCCTTGGCCAGAGATTTCCAGTGGGGTAGGGGCAAAGCTGGCGATGGCAGTGGCAGAATCAGAGCTGGTGATCGCAGAGGCCTGGGCTCTGTGAAGCCGGAGATCAGAGGGTCTTGGGGGGTCCCCTTCCCAGGCCTGCAGCCTCGACCAGAGGTTACAGGCCTGGGCAGGGGTGGAGTTGGGATTGTAGGGGCAGGGGTGGAGCTGGTGATCAGAGTGAACTACAGAGGAAACACCTTTTCTTACTGCTCATTGGCTAAGCTCCCTGTGTGCCACTAGTAATATTCTTAGTAACTTGGGTAATAAGATTCCCTAAAGGTGATCTAGGGTTTTTCCACCACACTCCTGGAGAAAAAAAAATGAAGGTCCACTGTTGGAGGGCTAAGAAATGTCATATCCTGCCCTAGCTGGTTTGGCTCAGTGCATAATGCCTCAGCCTACTGACTGCAGGGTCTGGTTCAATTCTGACCAAGGGCATGTACCTAGGTTGTAGGCTCCTCCATGGCCAGGGCCCAGGTCAGGGCCTATGCAGGAGGCAACCAATCAAAGTGTTCTTCTCACTTTGATGTTTCTCTCTGTTTTTCCCTTCTCTTTCACATTCTCTAAAAATCAATGGAAACATATCCTCAGGTGAGGATAAAAAAGAAAGAAAGAAAGAAAGGTCATATTCTATGAAATACACATCTTGAAATTGCCTAAAGAAAGTTGTCATCTCTTCATGGTTCAGGGACTGGAGTCCGTGTTGATGAAAACACCTTTGTGGCTGCGGTGACTGGCAGTGGCTGCAGCAGTGGGGTGATGGGGCTTGTGGCTTCCCCTGATTAGCCTGGTCACCTCCCAAAAAGGGAGGCCAGACTTCAGCTTAGGCCCACTCCCCAAGGGGAGCACGGAGAAGGCCTAAGCCATCAGTAGGAAACCCCCTGAGGGCTCCCAGTATGTGAGAGGGGGCAGGCTGGGCTAAGGGACCCTCCCCCCATGCATGAATTTTGTGTACCGGGCCCCTAGTCTTATAATATTTCTAAATTTTTGGGTGATCTTGTAATACCAGACTTATAGTGACTTATAGTACCTCATAACAGAAACTACCTGGATCCCAGGAGCACACACATCTTTTATATAAAGTATTCATTCATGTTTACTATAGTCTCAATATTCCCTTTTGTCTTCCTGACAATGAAGCTTGGAGTCATCATTTACCACCAAACTTGCACTGATCACTTTTCTTTTTTAAACACTGAAATTAAAGCATATTTTAATGTTAACATAAAAAACCATTGACACCTATAAAGAATTTTTGTGAGTTTATTTGAGCCAAAATGTTGACATATGCCAGGAAGCAAAACCTGAATGAATTGAGATAATGCTCTGGAGAATGGCAGGTTACATCTGTATTTATACATTGCAATCAAAGGAAAGGCACATAAGTGGGTGACATGAAATCTATTGGTGATAGACTAGAGATTCAGGTGAAAGAAAAGTGGGGAAAACACTATGATTAGATAAAAAGTAAAATGATAGGCACACACTTAGGTGGGTACAGGAACAATTAACATGATAATGAAGGAATTTGTGGTATCTGTCCTGGCGCCTAGCACATCAGTTTGTGTCCCAAGGGGTCCAGAAAAAGAGAAGTTACAAGTTACCCAGACATTACAAAGGGTATGTTATTACAGATGCTAAAAGACAGGTAGGCTCAGTTAGGTAAATGTTGACCTTGTCAGTGAAGACCCTGGCCTAGGATGTAACTACCCACCATAACAGCTTTTAGTTAAAATTTAATTTCAGACCATCCTTTGTAGTTACTTTAGGTCTCTGAGTTTGCAACACTGCCATGCAGGCCTCCCCTGAGATTGTCAGGTTAGCATGTGGCCTCTTTCGTCCACATTGTATAAACATATAGAAATATAAATAAGGAAAAACAGTAAAACAGAATTTTTGGAACCCGGATTCTTTGTCCACCAGAGTTGAAGAATGAATCCACAGACAGAGGGTAGTATAGCAAAGGTGGAGATTTATTGAACAACAAGTACAGACTACCATGTGGGGAGGGGAAAAGGGTCCCACTGAGTTCTTTTTCCCTATGGCTTATAAAGGCTACAGATCCTGCTGCCTTGATGTCCCCTCTGATTGGTCACTATTCCCTTGGACTGGTTACTATAGTAACTCCTGGGCTCAAAGGTCAAACACCACATTGGACAGTGATGCCCTCCTGCCTCATTGTTCTTTTCTTCTGGCTTTCTTCCGTCTTCTTTATTTTGTAAATATAGACCCTTTTGGCTACTTCCAGCTCCCTTGTCTTACGTAAATGCAACCATTGCTGCTCCCTGCACCTGGCTTCCTTGTGTTATGGAGATGTACCTTTTCCCAATCTGTAGCCCTGTGTTTTTCCATGAACCCCAGTTCTAAAAATTCCTTAAGCTTAAATTTTTGTGCACCAGGCCTCTAGTTGTATTATATACTTGGAAGTTTCTAAGGCAGTAGATCTTGAATATTCTTTATAAAAATACATTTTTAAAAATTATAATTATGTGAGGTGATGGATGCATTAAATAACCTTACTGAGTTAGTTACTTCAGAACATATGTGTATCAAATCACCACATTATACACCTTAAATTTACCATGTTATATGTAAATTATATGTCAAAATGTTGGAAAAATATATCATGATATTGTGTCACCATTATAAGCAGGAACCAGGGAAGAGACAATAATAATGGTAATGTGTAAGGTATAAAAATTAATAGAGATATTTCTGGATTTCTAGCCAAGCAATTTGAATAGACCAAAATCCCCCAATTATTTATATTTGTTACAGGGAAGTAAGTTTAACTCAGTCAAACTCTCCAGAAGCTATTTATCAGTACCAGTGGTAAGATCTTAAGAAATGTTGATGAGCACCTTATCCAGTCCCTTCACTTCACAAATATAAAAGCAAATAAAATTTTCTAAGACACAGCTAGAGCTAGTTTCAATATTCTTAGTATAATTCACAGCCTCTTTATTTAGGGTAGGAATTGTAATGTTTCTATAGCATTTAATTTTTAAACCATTGTTTAAAATTTTCTTTTTCATTGAAGCCAATATAAAACAGAAAATGATTAAATCAAGTTTATTTTAGATCTACTGGGTTATTTAAACAACAAAAAAATAGTAAGATGGTACTTAAAAAAAATTTTCCCAAACATGCTCTTTTCCCCTAAGACAAAATATTCCTCATGTTTAATAAAGAAGTTTTGTCACTCAACACATCTATCCCCACAATGGGAGCACCCGCCTCCATTCATTCATGATTAAATATCAGAACTAAAGGGGTAGGAAATTACATAAACCTAGTCTGAAATTCAAAATTCTACCTGTTCATTGTGGGACATGATGCTTCATTTCTTCCCTTAACTACACCGCCAAGGAGAGTCAGATTGGCCAAAAGGAGGACCAGAACATTCTAATTTTTGACTCAGCCATCTAGATGATTTTGTTTGCTTAAAAGTGTTCTAGATCTCAAGGGTAATGACTACTTAGTCTAGTACTCTGCTTGTCAAGTTCCTTCACATTGGGCCAAAGTGAGAGCATAATGGAACTCCATAAATTTAAATAGTATTTTTCCTGTTCTGAAACTATTCCAGGCGAAATGTCTTCATGTAAGTAGAGATGAGTGGAAAGGATGAGGCTACACCTACTGGGATGGGACCCACCGACTTTTGTGGCAAAGGAGAGGGAAACACTTCAGAGAGGTGTCTGAGGCTCAGTGAAGTCTGAAGGACAGAGGTACATTAATGTTTTATTTCTTTAAGATTCACCCCAAAGCCTTACTCAAAACAAGGAAAATGCTAAAGCAACTCTGTCAAATATTGCAGGCACATACATTTAACTGACTGCTGGGTTTTCTGTACCCTGACAGGTTTCACTGACCACAATTTGATCACCATTCATCTTAATCTTACTGAGATGTCTATCAGAAACAGTGAGGCACTGCTCCCAGCCTCTGTACTTACAAACAATGCACATGTTAACACCTCTGGGTTTTTTTCCTTTTCTCCAATTCTCATAGCTAAAGCAGAGGCAGCCTGTGAGGTGGGGGAATTCCAATGAGCTAGCTAGGGGCTTGGAAGAACGACCAGATCAGAGTGCCCGTAGGCTCCTGAAGGCTATCTTTCTGCAGCAGGTGCAAACCCCTCCTTCTGGATTTGGAAGTCCCTCAGATGCACAGTATTTGGGCCAGAGCAGCTCCCCTCACACCTTGGCAGGCCTGCAGGGTGAGGCCCTGCAGTGCTGAGATGTGACTGTGGAAAGTCCAGAAGTCCACAAACACTGGGAATTATATGCTACATGGTGTGAGCCAAAGTCCTTACAGACCTAGGGGCTTTAAGGTGTGGGGGCACAGAGGTGTGTCTTATCCCAGGACTTGTCTGCGGCATCCCATAGACCTCCAGAGATTCTGTGAGATCAGGCTTCCTCTGTGGAACTGTGGTTGTGGCTGCAGCTCTTCCGGTGTGATTCCGTGGTTCTCTAGCCACTATTAGGTAGGAAGTTACACATGAGCGGCCAGGGTGGGACTTGCCCTGGGGTCCTGAACAGGGTTCAGACCAGCATTGCCTTCAGACTGCCTCTTTATGGGTGCCAAGCAGCGGGCAGACTGCCAGCAGACAGGTTCAGAGCCAGAGGGTTCTAGGCAAAGCTCAGAGGAAAATGACATGACTGTAATGTGACCTCACTAGGATCCTGGACTAATTATAATAAAATTTACATTGTTTTTTAACCCCACTCCCCGTGGGTTTTTCTGTATGCATTATGTGTAAGGGCATGCCCAGAAAAAAGGCAGTTTCTGTCAATCATTCCTGACTGCAATTGAGAGTCTCCACCCAGAAAATCCCTCTTTAAAACCCAGAAGTTGGGGATCATGAGCTCTCTCTCAGCTGGCCTGCTCCTCATTTGGAGTGTATCTTCAATAAACCCATTTTGTTTTATTTTCATTTTCGTTGACCTTAAAATCTTTAATACCACCACTGACGGTCTGTGTGTTCCAGCCCACCCTCTGCCTACCCCTCAGTCATGACTGGCACTTGCTCCAAATCAAGGTCTCCACTCAAGTATTTGATATGAACTATCATTCTAGAAGTCAGGTTGGAGACCCTCAATCCATGCCCTTAACTGGTATGTCACACTTGAGAGGCCCAGCAGTTGAAAACATGATTTTTTTTTCCCCTTCCAGGGTGATGATGGGCACTATCAGAACTGTACTTTTTGTGTGGAAGACAAGGTGCTGACTCGCCTCTTGTTGGGAAACATGATGATTTGCACCTTAGATGAAATTATAGCTATCTTTAAGTATTTAGGTAAACACGACCAGTATGATCAGCCAGCTCTCAGCCCTGGAAAGATCTCTCTAAAATCAAGCTATCTTCGGCTGTTTTGGCAGTTTTCCTGGGAAGAATATATTAACATTATTCATGTGATTCTCTATGCGCAGTTATTCTCATAATGGGAGTCAGCCACTTACAAAGGTGTAATGGAATTTGTCCCTGACTTTAATTGTGGAAGACAAGTTAGTCTCAACTTACTATCCAGCATTGTTATGAATGATGGGGTTGTCCAGACTTCCTCTTTGTAGGCCAAGATGGAGTCTAGGCATTGCTAAAACAACCTTCTCAATCTAGATTAATGCTTTGAGAGAGTTGAAAAAATCAATACAGAATTTGATTGAGAAAGTTACATGGTCTTTTAAGGTAGACTCTGGTGCTTTGTGGGAATTGTTCAGCTGATTTTGTACAGGACATAGAGGGGATGGTTGAGGTCAGTGCTCAAGTTGATCTCATTCTGCTAAAGGAAGACTTAACTAAATGTTACATGAAACAATTGACAGTTATTGTCCCAGTATATATATGACAGATTAATCAATATTGTTGGCCAAGTTCATGCTCATGAAATAATATTACATGTGTGTCTCATCCTATCTAATAAAAGAGTAATATGCAAATTAGGTGTCACTCCGTCACTAAGATGGCCACCCCCATAGCCACAAGATGGCGATGCCCATAGCCACTAGATGGCAGCACCCAGTCTGGCTCAGCCCTGTCACTGAAGTAGTCAGGCCTGTTAGCCAGGCAGGTGGTGGGGAAAGTGGGAGGCCCAAGGGATGGAACAGGTGATCAGAGAGGGCTACGGGTCCCCTGCCCAGGCCAGAGGCCTTCACCAGAGGCCTCAGGCCTAGGCAGGGGAAAGGCTGGTGGTCATAGGGGCCTGGGCTCTGCAGAGCCAGCGATTGGAGGGGCAGGGACAGAGCCTGCAATCGCAGGGGTCTAGGCACTGGTGGAGCTGGCAAAGCAGGGTTCTAGGGGCTCCCTGCCCAGGCCTGCAGCCTTGGCCAGAGGCTACCAGTGGGGTAAGGGCAGAGCTGGTGATGGCAGGGACAGGATCAGAGCTAGTGATTGCAGAGGCCTGGGCTCTGTGAAGCTGGGGATGGGAGAGGCTTGGGGGTCTTCTTCCCAGGCAAAAGAGTAATATGCAAATTAACCCTCACTCCATCACAAAGATGACAGCAGCCAGGGAGCTGTATCAATACAGGAGGCTTCTGTTGCCCGGCGATGGAGGAAGCCAAGATTCCCACCTGCCCTGCAGGCCCTGAGCTCCACTCAAGGCAACAAAATTTCAATTACAGAAGGTAAATAAACCCAAGATACCTGCTTCCAACCAGTGGCTTTGAGTGGGACCAAGGCAACAAAGTTTCAATTATAGAAGTTAAATAAATCTCAGATACCTGCTTCCAGCCCGTGGCCATGGCCAGCCTGATAACAGCCCTCAGCCCTTACCCAAGCTGGCCACACTCCCATAGGGTGAGGGTCCTCCTTGGGGGGTTTGACCAGCCTGCAAACAGCCATCAGCCCCTCACCCAGGCTGGCCAGGCACCCCAGTATAGAACCCTAACCTGAAGGGGCTGTGACCAGCCTGCAAACAGCCATCAGCCCTAACCCAGGCTGACCAGGCACTCCAGTATAGACCCCTACCCTGAAGGGACTGGGCAAGCCTGAAAACATCCCTCAGCCCCTCAACCAGGCTGGCCACACTCTCATGGGGTGAGAGTTCCCCCTGGGGAGTTTGACCAGCCTCCAAACAGCCATCAGCCCCTCACCCAGGCTGACCAGACACTCCAGTGGGGACCCCCACCTTGAAGGAATGTGACCAGCCTGCAAACAGCCATCAGCCACTCACCCAGGCTGACCAGGCACCCTAGCAGGACACCCTTCTGGGTAAACTAGCTGGCCCACACCTGTGCACCAGGCCTCTGTCCTATATAATAAAAGGTTAATATGCAAATTGACCCTAACAGCAGAATGACTGGGAATGACTGGCCACTATGACACACACTGACCACCAGGGGGCAGACACTCAATGCAGGTGCTGCCCCCTGGTGGTTAGTGCACTCCCACAGGGGGAACTCTGCTCAGCCACAAACAAAAATTTTTATGCACTGGGCCTCTAGTGTTTCATATTTATTCATTTCTTGTGAGCAAGACACTTAATTACCTCTTTTTTTTTTTACCATCTTTACAAGGATGTTTGCATAATGTACAGCCTTAGAAGATATAGTGACTTACTTCAGAGGAAAAGATAAACATGTGTACTCTCTAATATGATAGAATGATGTCCTCCTTCAGAGAAGAGGGCTTACTAAACTCAGTATTCCTTTTCTGTAACATAGTCCAACAAATGTGCTGGCATTCACCTCTACCCATTCATATTGCCTCTGCAGGACTTGTGGACAAGGTGAACCAATGTAAATATGTTAATTCTCATGTTGATTTCTGTGTCATCCTATATAATAAGAGAGGGATATGCTAATTATCCGAGATATGCTAATTGCTCATGACCAGTATGCAAATTGACCACCACTCAAACACAAAAGATGGCCGGCACAAGATGGCCAGCAGAGGAGGGCAGTTGGGGGTGACCAGGCCTGCAGAGGAGGGCAGTTGGGAGCAACCAGGCTTGCAGGGGAGGGCAGTTGGGGGTGACCAGGCCAGCAGCAGGGGGTTGTCGTGGGTGACTAGACCTGCAGAGGAGGGCATTGGGAGCAACCAGGCCTGCAGAGGAGGGAAGTTGGGGGCAATTGGGCTGGCAAGGGGAATAGTTAGGCATTGATCAGGCTGGCAGGGGAGTGGTTAGGGGGTGATCAGGCTGGCAGGAAGATGCGATTAGAGGCAATCAGGTAGGCAGGCAGGCGAGCAGTTGGGAGCCAGCAGTCCTGGATTGTGAGAGGGATCCCACATTGGAGAAGGTGCAGGCTGGGCTGAGCTGAGGGATACCCCCCAACCCCAGTGCACAAATTTCATGTACCAGGCCTCTAGTAAGTAATAAAGTCCTGAGTCTTAGATATATGTCTTCAGACAACATCCATGAAAATGTGTCAGGCTAACACATTAGTTTGTAAGTAGGGTAAAATCTCAGGCCTTTCACCATTCTTGACATCCTGGGGTCACTTATAGTCTACATATTTATCCAGAAAAATAATATAAATTGTGCTTTTACTGAATATTTAAATATACTTCATGCTGAGAACTCTTTTAATTTGTGTATACATATATAAAGAATGGTAGTGTTATCAGACTATGAGTTATAAAGTTACAGAATGCTTTAAAAATCATAGACCCATCAATCAACAATAACAAAAAAGCATCCTTCAACACTTACATGGTGACACATATTTAGTTACCATGTTAAGACTGAATGTTAATAATAATCTTTAATGTTTCCCCAAGCAACTTTATTCAATATTAGAAGCTTTCTCTAGTTAAAACAACTTAGTGGAAATTCCCAAGAAAGGAATAATGTTGGCATTTATACAGTTCTATTAAAATGAAGGTCAGGTTCTTCAGCCAGTTAAAGCTTCATTAGGAGCAGGCTGCTAGCCCCTGGAAAACTTCACTGCCCAGATCCATTATGGAACAGATAGTAGCAGGAACTTTATGTAATGAGTCTCATTACCCGCATCTGCAATATTCCCTCCTCTTTCACCTCCCCACACTCCACAGATTTTGTTTCATAAAAATTGTCATTTTTTTCTTAGTTGACTACCAATTTGTAACAGTAATGAAAATGTTCCAAATTAAATGCCACTGCCAAGACAGGATGCCCATATAAAAGATAGTGAGTACAGATTCGTAACAAAGGCATATCTTTCTAGGATTTTGATGATTAAATAATCTGAACTGTAGCAAGGATGAAATATAATTTTAGCCCTTCCCTTATCCTGGAAGTAAAATGAAGAGGGGGGTGTTTTGTTGACAAGTTTTCACTTTTTCTTAATTAATATTTCCTGGAAGAATCCCAAACACCATCATATAAAATATACCTCTGTACTTTTAGTATTAAAGATGAAAGGTAACTTTCATATATATTTCCATGGTATCCTGTCCATCACTTAATCCAAAGAGGAAATTTATGATAATTTATCTGCTTGCTGCTTAGCTGTGCTTGACAGTATTTGTGTTGGAAGCAGACAATGTTTATTTTTTTCAATTCCAAGAGTTTGGCTAGAAATTATAGAAATTGTTTTTAAATTAATGAAGTCTTGATTTTAGAGAGCTATGATTAACTAGTTTTATCCCCAGTTTCCGTCTATGATGCTAGACCAGAGAGAATCTACAGGCCAGAAATGGAGACATCTCAGGAGCCATATTGAGTCGAGAGGATTTAGAAATAAGAAAGGCAGTTAGTGTAGGGTCCATGGGAAAGGAATACATAGTTGACAGGCGGAGCCAGCTCCAAACCACCAGAATGTTTATCTTACAAGCACAGAGGGCAGCAGAATGGTACAAGAGAAGAGGAGGAGGGGGAGCACCACATAGGCTTTAAAGCGTTGAAGCTTTGAAACTTTTAAATTGATACCAGGCAGGAAAGGGGGAAATCAGCCAGTTAGGAAGAAACATGAAGGGACATAAAATGAGGAAGAGTAGAATTAGAAAGTGACATGAACAGACAAATAAGCTGCCAACATTTATAAACCCTTAGACAAAGAAACTCACCAGTTACCATTTTGGGATCCTCCCCCGGTGGGAGTTTGTATATGCTTGTAGTAAGTTTTTTTTTTGCTTAAAATCTTTCAGTCCATGATTTTTATTCTGCAAACTTTGTAGGAGATGAACCCAGAATAAGAACTCCAGCTTGTTGTTCGGGGTAACTGTTGGAAACTGCGTACCTCAGAAGATACGTTGTGGATACACAAAACTAAAATTGTTATAGAATTAAAGGGATTCATTTGTCTGTGGCCATCAAACTCAACCAAACAAGAATAGGAGTTTGCAGTCAAGAAATTAAAGGTTTATTAATTAAGGAAATGGCAATATGCCTAGAGTCACAGGTGGTCTCCAATTCAAAGACCTGGTTTCCACTTGGGGAGGGGTTACACAAGGGAAAGGTCACTAATTATGGTGACTAAGGGAGTTAGTGTTGTGGTTAGGTTTGTGGTCTCTGTTGACTAGTCAGTGCCAGGGTGGGGGATAGTTGAACAGTGCATCTGGTCCTGATATCAGCCATGATATCATTCTGTCTGGTTTTGCAAGGCTGTTGTCAGTGTGGTTGTTCAGATTTCCTAGGTCCGAAGCTAAAACTCAACTGAGGTCAATGTTGTATTTTTCTGTGATCAACGGATCCCAGGCTTCGTTCCTAAGATTGTTTAATGCTAACGAGATCCTCATTGTCCCAAGGGCATAATAATTAAGTGAGTGGACATTTAAGGGAGAGGAAGACAGGCGAGTGAGGATACTCTTAGGCTGTACAAGACCAGTTAGAATCAAATGGAAAAAAGGAGTAAAGGTCAAATCAAAGAAAATGAGGTTGTTGCATGGTTACATAGTCAAAGGGAAAGACTAACAATAACTACAGCAGAAAACATGACAAAAGCAAACCAACCAACTAACAAAAGAATAAGGAACTCTTAGCATTGCTCATTTGCAGGGAATAGAGGAGCTTAAAGCCAAGAGAAACATGAATCAAACTGAAGAACTGAAGCAATGTGTGTGCTTGTATTTCAGATAGAAGAAAATGGAGGAGATGCAAAGCAGTTAATATTCAACTGTTGAGCACACAAGATCTGAATGTTCTGAAAGATAAGAATAGCCCTAACCAGTTTAGCTCAGTGGATAGAGCGTCAGCCTGCGGACTCAAGGGTCCCAGGTTCGATTCCGGTCAAGAGGATGTTCCTTGGTTGTGGGCACATCCCCAGTAGAGAGTGTGCAGGAGGCAGCTGATTGATGTTTTCCTCTCATCGATGTTTCTAACGCTCTATCCCTCTCCCTTCCTCTCTGTAAAAAATCAACAAAATAAAAAAAGATAAGAATAGCCCTGCCCTTTAAGGGAAACTGTCTTGGAGTGGGAAAAATTAACTTGACTGTCTACCGGTGAGCTGAGCCAAGGACCTAGGAGATTAACAATTACACTTTTCCCAGCTCATCGGACGGAGAACTATCTTCCCTTTTTTCTTGACAAAGAAAATGAGGTTTGAGGGGAGCTTTAACTGAAAATATGAAGTAAAACAAGACAAAGAAAATAAAATACCAATAAAGTTAAAAGTGAGGGAGAATTTAAGTAATTAAACATGGTTTATTTAAAATAGAGACATTAAGTTATAAACATTTATGGCTAGAAATAAAAATGCCTTTTGGAATTTCAATTATACACACATTAAACCTTTTTCACGATTAACACCTATGCCTAATCCTCTTTTAACATTTTTCTCTATAATTCAGTGTACTTCTTGAGCTATATTTTAGTTTGATAGGTTGTACTAGTTCTCTTTTTAAATAATATATTAAACACGCCTATTGATATTTTAGTGTTAAAGTACTTCTCAGTTCCAGAATGTACATTTGGTTGTGAAGCATAGATTCCTGTGCACTGAAGAAAATCTCAAACAAATCATTTGTTTCCTTGACCATGGTAAACAGTTACCTTAACCTCAATGAATCTAGACATGTTTTCAGATCTAATAAAATGTTCTAACACTCCAAAGCAGAGATGTATGTTTCCTTTCTGGCAGGCATGGAAAGGCACTAGCCATTCTGAATCAACTTTATGCACACATTTAAAAGCTTTCAACATCAGCCTCAGTTCCTGCAAAGTAGTTTATTTCCAGTTCCTCTGCACTTCCAGGGTATGACTTCTCAGGGTTAAAATTGTGAAAGGGGTTCACTAGCTAGCTTAATACAGGAAGGGGGCTCCAGTAAGGATGGAGGCTGTCTGGCGTGAACAATTAAAGCAGCCATAAGTTAGATCTAAAGCAGCTCTGACCTGAGGGGTAGTAAAACACATCCGACCAGATCAACTGAGAGAGTGTCCATGGGAGAGGAATGCATAAATGGGAGCTCAAAGATGCCAAAATGCTTATCTCACTCGTATGGAGGACAGGGGAATGTTGCAAGATTAGGGGAGAGAAATGGGGTGGGGGGTAACATGTGGGATTTGAGCTTTGAAACTAATACCATGTAACAGAATTACCAATGAGGAAAGTACAGTTTTCTCATTAGGGAGAGAGAGGAAGAGAGAGAGAGAGAGAAGAGGAGAGGAGAGGAGAGGAGAGGAGAGG
>PVJC01027084.1:0-23524 GCA_004026665.1 Murina feae | reverse complement strand
ATTAGATGGTCATTGATCATGTGAAGAAATGCTACAGCACTTAAAAACGGAAACCAAAAACATTGATGATAAGAACATCCATACCTGTTTATGGAGCTGGAGAACATAATGCTAAGTGAAATAAGCCAGTCAATGAAAGAAAAATACCACATGTCCTCACTCATCTATGGATAATAATAACCATTGTAAACTGGTGAACAAAAATAGATACAGAGGCAGAGCAGCATCAAACAGACTGTCAAATTACAGCAACAAGGACAGGGACGTTGGGGGGGAGGGGTAACAGATCAGCCAAGGGACTTTTGTGCATGCATTTAAGCATAACCAATGGACACAAAACACTGGGGGGTAGGGGAGTCTGGGGGAAGGGCAGGGGGAAAAAGAGATATATGTACTAATCTTTGTAAAGCTTTATGTAATTTTAAAAAATGTAAAAAATAAAAAAATTAAAAAAAAAAGAACATCCATACCTGTTTAGGAATCTGACCAAAGTTATTAATGAACCCTATTGTGGCTGTTTCCTTCAGCGGGTCATTTATGTTGTAGATATCCACTTGACCCTCATAAAACAGATGGTGGAAGACATTTACAGCTTCTACTGCAGCAGGGCCTTGCTGTTTGTAGCCAAAGATTAAGTCAATCCATTCATGCAGATGGGCACTCACATAATCACATTCCAAAGCCTGTAATTCAAAACAAAGGTTCAGTCCCTGGCTGACATTTATTAATTGCTCAGAAAGGGGAAAAAACTGGCCAGTGATCAACAGGAATTAAAATAAAATCATAAACACAATATTAGTAACTTGACCAAATGGGTGATACATTGCTCAAGGTCCTCTCTTCATACTGTGGCCAATGACCCAGTGATATCCAAGTTCAACTGCCAAGTGTACCCCCATTACCTCTCGGTGGACTCTGATGAATTCTCGTGGGTCCCCTTTTGCCCAGGGTGGGAGGATAACATCTCCAAGCTTGGTGCCATTTTGTTTACAGCCTGTGCAGTTGGATACATTAAAAAATATATATATATATATGTATGAAAAATGTGATAAATAGTAACTTCATGTTAACATAACAGAGAAACAGTGGATGTAGATTCATTATCAGAACTATGAAATCTTACCATCAGGACCCTCAGATATAATCTGCTCTATTTTCCTAAGACTGATCCTTAGTGTACTTCCTCAGAGAAGCAAAACGGAGGGATGCTCACAGTCAAGTTACTTCAGGAAATGCTGAGCTACGCAAAGTTGGGCATTTCTTTCCTGCAAGACTCCTCAGACACATGGCATTTCTCTAGGAGGGATATTACAACATGTCTGAAACTTAACTGGCCACAGGAGTCCTTAATGAATCATTTTATGGGGCTACTGTTTTGAGTTTGGAAAAACCCCTCAAATTAATCCCCTTAGGATGGATGGCTCATTTGGAAGACCATTAACATTTCTCTAAATCAGCGGTTGCCAAGTGGTGGTCCATGGACCACTGGTACGTGAGGTCTGAAAGATTGGTGACCGCTGCTCTAAACTCTGCCTTTTTTAAGCTTTTCCAGAATGCTTCACGTTTGGTGAGTCATCAGTAGTTAATTAGTACTGAAATTCTTGTCTTAATGTTCTGACAAAATTTTGCCTTTCGCATGGAGAAGGCTATTGAAAGAATTCCCAACTCCTCAGTAACTTTCATTTGCTCTCTTCACTTAAGAAGAAATGAGTTGCAGGCTCCTCCTTGGCCTGGGCCCTGGTCAGGGTGCGTGCAGGAGGCAAACAGTTGATGTGTTTCTCTCACATCAATGTTTTCCTCTGTCTTTCCCTTATCTTCCACTCTCTCTAAAAATCAGTGGAAAAATCTCGTTGGGTGAGGATTTAACAAAGAAGAAATGAAAGTGCCACTGTTTCCTTGGGATATTTGGAATACATGGATGTTTCTCATATTTCTGATTCACTAATTCTTCAGAGCGCTCTATAGAGCTGATATGTATTTTGCTGTAACGATTCTCATTAAAGAAATCTATAACTAATAAAAGCCTAGATGACCATCACACCTTCACATCATCACAAGATGGCCAGCAGGGGAGGGCAGTTGTGGGCAATCAGGCCAGCAGGGGAGCAGTTAGGCATCAATCAGACTGGCAGGGAAACAGAGGGTGATCAGCTAGCAGACAGCAGCTAGCAGACAGCAGCTGGCAGACAAAAGCAATTAGGGGCAATCAAGCAGGCAAGTGGTTAGGAACCAGCAATCCCGGATTGTGAGAGGGTGCAGGTTGGGCTGAGGAACACCCGCCCCCCCCCCCCAACCAGGGCATGAATTTCATGCATCAGGCCTCTAGTAAAATATAAAACACAACCTTTTGCTGTTAGTGTATCATTTTAACAGAGAATAAAAATTGGGAAAGACTACAGGCTACCTGGCAGAAATAGAAACATCATGTTGTGATAATGCACACCAAGTGATATGTATTCCATGTGTCTTGTTATTTTAATGTACTGTCAAAATAATGTATTCTGTTAATTTAAGTTATAGCCAGATAATAACTCAGGTATTAAAGAAACAATTTGCTGTGAAATCTATCCACAACAAAACACATTAAATGGGACTGGCATCTAAGGAAACAGGTTCTTTTTTTTTTACTTTTTAAAAGTAACAACAAAAAGTTAACTTGAACTTATAGTTTTGCTAAGTACAAATCAGATGATCATTATAAAAGATGACTCTATAAACAAAAATGTTGCTCACTAGCTTAACAGCAGTCGGTTAGATAAATAGCTACATTAGAAAATTTCACAGAAAAGTGCAACTGTTCAAATTTTAGAACACAAAGACAGTTCCAAGTAGTGGCCAATAAAAATATTTTCCTAAGTAGCAATCTTGTTTTCATCATTGTTATTTGATGTGATATTAAGTGAAAGATACACAAATTAGTATATTGTTTAAAGGAATGTTTTGACTTAGTTAGAAAAATTACCGTAAGACTTAAGAAAAAACAAAACAATCAACTTAGTACAACCACTCCCCCCTTTCACACCCTCATTCCTATACCTGAAAATACCCTCCAGGCCTAATTTTTTGATAATGAGAAGTGACAATTCCCAGGCTATTTCAAGTATAATCTGCTTTTCAATTTTTTTGCTCATAATCGCTAAATAATTATGTGATATAACTGTTACTTAACCAGCACTATCTGAGGTTTTAAAACTGAAAGGGAACAGGTCTATAGAAAACGCTTGGTTTATCTATTCCTGCCTCTGAAGCACCCCTCCAAGTACTTCCAGGGGGTGAGGACAAGACCAGGAGTGAATGTCACTCATTCCAGAAGTAGGGAAAAACTCCAGTGATTTTTCTTTTAAACCATTTACCATCTTTTCTGGGCAAAGGGTAAATGCATTCTATTGCTTTCTTTTTATGGGAGTGAAATTCACATAGCATAAAATTAACTATTTTAAGGTGAACAACTCAGTGGCATTTAGTACATTTACAATGTTGTGTAATCATAACCTCCTTAGTCCCAAAACATTTTCTTCATCCAAAAAATAAACTTTGTACCCATAAAGCAGTTGCTCCCATTCCTCTCACCCCATCCCTGGAAACCACCTACTCAGGATATTCCACATATATGGAATCACACATTATGTGACCTTCTGTGTCTGGCTTCTCTCACTTAGCCTAATATTCTGAGGTTCATTCATGTTGCAGCATTTATTGATACTTTATATTCTATGACTGAATAATATTCTATTATATGTATACTAGAGGCCCGGTGCACAGGTTTGTGCACCAGTGGGGGGGGAGGGTCCCTTGATCTGGGCCAAAACTGGCTCTCGGACATTCCCTGAAGAGTCCCTGACTGCGAGAGGGCGGTTCTTGGGTGACGCACCCTAGAATCAGGCTCCCTCCTCTCTGGTTCCAGATGCGTCACCCGAGAATCGAGAATCGCAGCTGCCAAATCACCGCAGCTCAGCAGCTCCTGTGTTGAGCATCTGCCCCCTGGTGGTCACTGCACATCATAGCTACTGGTTGGACAGTTGAACGGTCACTTAGGCTTTTATATATATAGATAGACTCCACAATTTGTTTATTCACCGATAGACATGTGGGCTGTTTCTACCATTTCGATATTATAGGCAGTGCCTCTTTAAACATGAGGGTACATGCACTTGATACCCTGTTCCAGTTCCCTGGGACATATACCTAAGGATGGAACTGCTGGTTCATATGGTTATTCTATGTTTAAATTTTTGAGAAACTTCCACACTGCTTCCCACAGAAGCTGAACTATTTTACATTCCCATAAGCAACGGACAAGGTTCTAATTTCTCCACAGTCCTTGATGTTTCCTGTTAGTGCGCATTTTTGTTTTTTACATTACAAGCCATATTTAGATGTATGGTGGCACTATACTGTGGCTTTGATTTGCATTTCCCTAGTGACTACTGATAATGAACATCTTTCATGTGCTTATTGGGCATTTGACCAATTTCTATTCAGGGCCCCTGCCCATTTTAAAATTGAATTGTTCATTTTTTCGTTGTTGAACAGAAAGAGTTCTTCATATTTTTGACACCAGGCCCTTATAAGACACCCTTATAAGACATCGTTTTCTTTGTGAAGGTTTACTTTTTGCTTTCTGCATAATGTCCTTGAATGCAGAAAGTTTTAAATTTTGATCAATTTCAATTCTCTTTTGCTGTTGTTGTTGCTTGTGCTTTTGATATCCCATCTAAGAATCCATTGCCTAACACAAAATTGTGAAGATTTAACCCTATGCTTTTCTCTTACAGTTTTATGGCAATAGGTCTTACAAGTAAATAGTGCGTTACGCAGTCTGTGACTTCATGGAAGAAAGATGATTTCTTATGAAGGTGAGTGTGACAAAGTCACATGGTCCTTCTTTTATTATTCATGTGAAAGTGGAGCATTTGGTTGGGTTTGTAAGTAGTCTGGCTAAAATATTTTTGCAACACAGATTACTATAATGGATTCAGTGTTTCTGAAAGATCGAGGGTATCTCTTTCTGTGCCTTTCCATATTTGTGTCTTGGAAAGTGATGTTCTAGGGAAGACAGTCCTTCTCCAGAGGAGAACTATAAGTAAACCTAATATAACACTGCTGTGTAGCCATATGCAGATGCTGTGTGCACATCAGTTGTTTTTCCTTATTTACTATCCATCTTATTCCTCCCAGTAACCATCACTCCCCAAACTCCAAGCCCTAGAACTTGGTGTCTTGAGCTACTCATGGGTGAGCTCCAGCACCAGTCAGAAGTGATGAGACTCCACTTCAGGACTTCTGCTGGGGCTACTCGGAGAGTTTTATTACCTTTTCCATTGGACCTGGAGCTAGCTATCTATCATTTCACAAAGTTAGGACTGCTGATGGATAAATTAAGTTAAAATTGTCTTTAAAAAAATTACTCAAATAATTAGATATGAATAGTTTCCTGAATTTTCTGTTAGTGAAACATTTTGAGGTAGTATAGTAGTGATTTATATGTTGAACTCTTAAGTACAGTATAAAGTACAAGGTATAAAAAAATGTAAAACAGAAGAATATCTGGCAGAAATATCCTTCAGTGGAAACAATGGAATTATTATATGTTTTAAAAGAAATAACCAGAAACATAGATCAGCAAAATGTGTTCCAAGAAATAGTAACCAAAGTCAAATCAATTTCCTGTAGCTGCTAGATAACAAACGGGGAGCAGAGCAATGGTGAAATTTCTCTCCTTTTTATAAATGTTGATTTGGTCCTGTTTTTCTACAAATCAGTACCCTAGTAGGATAAGAAAAGGAATTTACTTACAGTTAATTCTAATTTTAAAACATATTACATGTAAGCTGAGAATGCCTCAAGCAATACATAAGATTTAAATAATACATGAAAATTTGGATATACCACTCTTTGCTACTAATAGGTTCCAATGTAATAATTCTCAAATAAGTTTTTACCTCATGTCTGTTTTCATTGACATCATAATGTTCTGACCAGTAGATGTAATCTGTGTCAATTTATAAACATTTCCCAGACTCTAGGTGTGAAACAGCCATTTTTCTTTTTCTACGTAATTGCAGACACCCAATTACAGTCAACAGTGGTAGCTGAACCACAGCACAATCTCCTCAGTGTGTGCTGCAGTCTTTAGAAAAGTGACTTATTTTTACCAATGTCTTCCTGGACGACATTTCTAAGACTGTGCCACCGCTCTACGTACCCAGATCAAAGTTGTTGGAATTAAACAGGAATTCTGGTAAGTAAAAAAACTCTGGGATCAGTTCTTTCACGTCTGCCATGTTGTGCTTTGATGCTGAGTACCAGGCCTCCCGCACACTGTGAAACATCCGGTCAGCCAGGTCAAAGTGGCCTCCCTGTGGGCAGAATGAGAAGGCACCTCCCTATTAGAGAAGCAGTCTTGCCTCACAGCTTCAGTCAAGCTCTAAGTCGATGTTTGCTGACCTTTCCATTTCCCATCATCCTATGTCAAATACACTACATTTTAAATGATCACCCCCCCCCCCAATTAATCTAATTAATTATTTCTGGGGTATTCTTTACAAAGGGTGCTCAATGTATTGGTTTTGAAATCCAAGTGAAATCCAAATGTAAAGACTTTAAAAAGCTATTTAAAAAATACTAGTTTTTAGAGAGAGGTAAGACAATATGGAATACCAAATCTTCCACATTTTGATGATGCTCTCTTAAAGACTGTAATCATTCACAGTTGGAGATATTCCAGATATATATATATATGCTTGACTAATTTCACAAATAACATTACACTGAAGTTCTCACACCAATGAGAATTAAGTGGGAACCAGGAAGAAAAATTTTTTAGTTGTATAGATGTGTGCATATTTTTTGATCAAAATATATATATATATTGATAAGAGAAATTCAAGTAGAAATGGGATTTCTGTTACCCACCACCCACTTCCTCAATCAAGCTCTTTATGCTGTGTTTTAAGCGAACACAGAATAACCGTCTCTATGATGAAGTTCACTGTGGCCATCAAGGGCTTCCACAATCTGGCCTCTAGGACTTCTCCCCACACTTACTCTGCTCCAGACACATTGGCCTCCTTGCTGATCCTGAGGCATTTCAAGCATTACACTTGACTGAGGGCCTTGCCTGGGCTGTGCCCTTTGCCTAGAACACACTTTCACCAGACACTGGAATGATTACGGTAACTCCCTTCCCTCGTTAACATTTTTGTTCAGATGTTACCTTTTACAGAAGACCTACTCTGATCATTCCTTAAAACTGCATCGTGCCTGGCCAATGCAGGCCAGTGATTGAGCGTCGGCACAGGCCCAGGTTACAGGCTCAGTCCCCAGTGTGGGGCGTGCAGGAGGCAGCCGATCAATGATTCTCTCTCATCGTTGATGTTTCTATCTCTCTCTCCCTCTTCCTTCCTCTCTGAAATCAATAAAAACATATTTTTAAAAAAACTGTGTTGTAACCTCCCCTGCTCTCCATTCCTGTACTTCCCATTCCGCTTTCCCTGATCTATATTTTTCTGACAGCATTTACCACATTCTAAAACACTTGACAATACAGTTATTCATTCTGTTTGACTGGCTCCCTCAACCAAAATAGTATATAAGCTCCACACGGCAGGATTTTTGCCTTTATTCACTAAAGTACTCCAAGCACCAGAATGCTGTCTGAATAAATGTGGAGAAAAGCACCTATAATTAAGAAAACAGCAAATGAGCGAGACTAATTACTTTTCTTTCTTTCTTTTTTTTAGTGTTTGTTGAATTCAACTGGTTAAGGCTGAATTCCATATGCCTGGCCAGAAAGCATATGCTACTTGCTTATTTGACTAAAGGACCTTGGCACTTTTTTATTGTAAACAAATTCTAGTTTATTCATCCATTTTGGTACAGCAAAATTTCACTTTAATTATGTCTTGATTATGAATTCCTCTTGTAAGACAAGATAACAGTATATTTTTAAAAAGCAACAATTTTAAATAGAAAGAAGGCTTGTGCAGAATGGGACAATTCTGAATTTAGAGTTTTACCTGCAGCCGTAAGAATATCTGTGTGAAAGGCTCCATCCTCACTAGGTATGAAGCCACAATCATGGCAGATGAATAGTGGGTCCCATAGTGGTAGGCTGGAGTTTCTCCTGCTCAAAAAATTACATCAACATTGAAAACAAAAGAGTAAACATAAAAAATAATATTAGTATTAATAGGCTTAAAAATGCTGATGACACTAAATACAGCTAGTGACAGTAAATACAACTGTGACACTAAATATAGCTAGTGCTGGTGTTTGTAGCACGAAAACTTTGTGGTGACACTGCTCCCCTCATGTACATATTGGGTAGTAATGAAAAGTAAGTATAATCTGATGCCTTTCCCCTCAAACGTAGCTTATCTAGCGAGTCCTGTTTTGAGGCTAATTGTAATAGATAACTCCAAAGAGCAAAACATCTCCTCTAAAGCAGGATATTTGACTTGCAGATACTTTTCATTAGGTTCTCGCTCTGCATTCCCATATTTCCTTAAATTGTCTATGAATATTATGCAATTTTTACTACTCTTATTGGCGGGGGGGGGGGGGGGGGGGGGGGAGGGGGGGGAAAGAGTCCAGTCCTGGCTGGTTTGCTCAGTGGTTAGAATGTCAGCCCATGCACTGAAGGGTCATGGGTTCAATTGCTGGTCAAGGGCATGTACCTGGGTTGCAGGCTCAACCTCTGGCCATGCTTGGGGCCGTGTGGGAGGCAACCAACCAATGTGTGTCTCTCACATCAATGCTTCTCTCCCTCCCTCCCTTTCACTCTTTCTAAAAATCAATGGGAAAAGAGTCCACATAGGCAATACTGTTAGGCTTAGATCCCCCCTTTGTTTTGCTTATTTTAGGGGCACACATGATAAACATTAAACATAATAATAAATAATAAGTAAATAAACTGAAGTGTTTCAGAAGGTAGTCAACTTTTTAATTTATTTTTTTAATGCAAAAGGGTTATAAAAATTGAGTCAATAAATGAAAGAGTAATTCCTAGTCTACAGATGAGTCAAAGTAAAGGCACACTATGATGGGAAATTTCTGCCCTGTGCCAAACAGACATACTTTATTAGTTTTCTGCCAGTACTTGACAGGCTACCTAAAAAAAAAAAAATCCCTCCTAAGCATGGCCATCAGTTGGCATGCAAAACCAGATTTCCCACTCTGATAGTTGTGTAGATGTGTGCATATGTGCCATATACAGAGATAATGATATATAAGCAATTTGGGGAAAGATGCAAGGAGGTCAGACCACTAACTTAAAGGCTTACTTTTGAAATTAGGTAAAAGTTTAATGACAAGACTTACCATTAGGGTCTTCCCAGTCTTTATATCGCTTCTTATATTGAGCTAATCGTTCATCTGTCTGCGCGCCCATCGGCTTCGCCAGGTTTCTAAATGTCTTGGGATTAGTAAGATCGACTTCCTAAAATACAAAATAAAC
This sequence comes from Murina feae, assembly GCA_004026665.1. NCBI lineage: Eukaryota > Metazoa > Chordata > Mammalia > Chiroptera > Vespertilionidae > Murina > Murina feae. The sequence continues at coordinate 14,067 of PVJC01027084.1, read as the reverse complement.
CTAGTTCCACTTTACCATACGCCCTCAATTCCCACCATTCCCACAATGGTGGCTACAGTGGTGGCTGACAATGGCGAGCTGTAAATGTGCTAGTGTCTTTCGGGTCCCACGGCAGGGCAGAACGGGACTCCAAACAATGCCATGCATCTGCTGGTCATTCACACTTTAAAGAGAGGAACAGGGCAGTTTGTGAAGTGGTTCGGTTTGAAAACAACTGCTTTGGAAATTAAGTGTTGACAGAGGAGGGCACTCAGGACCCAGGTCTGGGGATGAGGAGGAGGAGGGAAAATCCTCTCCGGTCTTGGCAAGGACACAGAGGAGACTGTGGACACAAAAGCTCCGATTCATCTTTATCCTCCGTCACCCACATACTAGTACCTAGAGGATCAAATCCTCTCTGTTCTCTTCTCCACCTCCCCTGTTTCATGCTGACCTTACTTCTGAGCATTTCCTTCATAGAGGTGATTGGGAAATGATATAAAGTAGAACACTCAGGAATTCATTCACCTCTAAAAGGCATCAGACCAGGCCAAGTGACTGTGACTGAGACGGAATCTTTCAGTCTGCCACAGATTATTCTAAAGCTCATCTCTAGTTGACCTAACTCATATATTTGAAAGTAAACCTGAATTTACCTCCTGAAGGTTTTAAAAGCAGAAATTTGAAATACACACCTGTGGGATATTTAATTTGTATTATTTTTTTAGGGCATCATAACCAACCAATTTTGCCAAACTTGTACTTTAAAGTCTTGGGCAGGAGAAATTGATCCACATTTAAATTAGTACATTTGTCCCCTCAAAATCTATATGCAAAATACCTCATTAATATTTTTTTGGTTAATTCAACAAACATTAAAGTGTATGCTAAGTACCAGGCATTACTGTAGAGGCTGGGAATTGAGAGACACATAAAATAATCTTTGTGCTCAAGGACCTCACAATCAAGTAGGGTCAAACACAAATCAGGATAACATGACACAGGATAACATGAATCAGGATAACATAACATGACACAGCTTCAGGACAGTGGTCCCCGTGTGTGTCCTGCAGGGTGGAATGGAGCTAGCCAGGTGAACGTGTGATGGGAAAGAAGGTGTGCATGAGCACAGGGAGAACTCTACACTAGGAGAATAGCATGTGCAGAGCAACTGAAAGATGTCAAGGAGATGGACAGGTAGACCAAATAGCAATCCTGGGACCACATAAAGGACAGATTCCTAGGAGTTACTTTGTAAAGAGCACAGTACTGAGGTTTTTAAATTCTCTCCAAGTCGCAATGATGATTCACTGAATCATTTTAAATAGAGGGATGACTTAAGTAGATTTCTGTTTCTGACAAAAGGCCACAGTGCAGAGAGCAGAGAGACATCCACCAGTGGATACAAGTTAATTAGCACTTAAGGAAACCAAACAGAGTTTATGAATAGATACCCAAGAAGTTGGTCAATTATCCACATTCTGTACAAGTCCAATCTAAAGCTCTTCTCATCTTCTTGGAATAAGTGCCTGCTGAGAACTTTAAACTATAAAATATCTAAGCCATTGCAGCATTTCTCTTAATTACTTTTGAAAATGTGTTCCACTTACACAAAATGACTCGAGATTTACCTCTGAGTCGTAATCTGCAAGGATCCAAGGAAACACAGGGTATTGCATGAGGTCATTGTATGATCGGCCAGCCAAAGTGTTCAAGTGCATCAAATACTGGAAGTTGCTGATTTCACCTCTCTTGGGAAAGAGAGATAAGGGTTCATTTTAGAGCAATCAATTACATTCACTATGTTCACTTTTTTAAATGTTATATGCAAATTGAGGTAAAGAATAATTTCTTTCTTATAGATTTCAGAACATCAAAACTTTTTCTAAAAAGAACAGAAATAAGACATTTTTTTCTATGGTACTTATTTTAAGGGTTATTAAAGTGCCTTTTTAACTGCATGACTTGCACTATCCAACTATATATTACAAAGGAAGCTTACATTTTCATTAAGCTTACCTCCCATCTCTGGGTGACAGACTTCTCTCCAACCAAAGTACTAAGCAACCCAGACCTGAAATCAATAAATAATTACATTGTAGACAAAAGAATTTTAAATGACTAATATAGAGTTGACAATTTTAAGTCACCTGGTCCAGGAATTTTTCAGACTATGGAGGACCTATTAGAGGGTCATAAATCAGTTTCATCTTCTTAAATATAAAATACCATGGAATTGAACTGAAGAACACAGAACATTGAAAAGCATCACATATAGTAATGAAAGTATTTTCAGTGAATTTTGTCTTAGCTTTTTTTTGTTTTTTTTTTTTACCTCAGTTTGTGTGTTGTGGAATACAATGTAGAATATATTTTTTACTGTGGGTTATGGCAAGGAGTTTTAAAAACAATTATCTAGTACAACCTTCTGCCTTTTCCAATAATCACTATGTAAAAGGATTTAAAGACATTATGTTGGGATAACAAATAACATACAATATTTTGTACAAAGTAGGTACACAGCATATTTTCTAAAAGAGATGGTGAAAATGAATGAGAATATAAATTATTTTAATGAATGAGAATATAAATTATTTTGACAGGAAATTCATTGTTGTTCAGGTTATTTAAAATTGTAGACATTTTTTGATAGCAGCCTTTTCTAAAATGCTATAAAATCCTTATTTAAAAATTTTTATTGATTTCAGAGAGGAAGGAAGAGGGAGAGAGAAGACAGAAACATCAATGATGAGAGAGAATCATTGACTGCCACCCACTAGGATGAAGCCTGAGGGAACCAGGCATGTGCTTTGACTAGGAATCGAACTGTAAACTCCTGGTTCATAGGTTGATGCTCAACCACCGAGCCACAAGGCTGGGCTATAACCCTTCTTTATGTTTACCAACTTTATAACATTGGTAATTACATTTTGAAGACTGCAAAGTGGCCGTTAAACCAGTAAGCAAACACTTAACCATGCATTTTATTGACCGAAAGGAAATTAACAGATTCAGCTCAATGGCATAGATACCACTTTCCACTTATAGATAAATTCTTCTGTAAGAGTATAGGATGCTTTCCCTGGAAAAAGAGCAATGATCACTCCTCAACCTTATAAGAAAGGGGACAATTGGAAAGAAGATTAAAGTTGGAAATGAATGTCTGCTTCTTGTCTTTGAGCTTTTAGAAGTTCTTCAAGAACTGCCAATTCAGCACAAAAGTAGCAAGAACAATGAAAATAGCAAGTTGAAGATGATCAGGACAGATGAAAGTACTAGCAATTTGATTATAAGTATAAAAAGGCTGGATGTGCTCTAGGGGAGCCTTTCACTTATTGTTTTTATATTAACAACACACATGATTAGGAGCAAAACATGCCTCTGAGGCTAATAAAAACATGTAGTTAGCATTTGTATTTGCTAAATCTCCACTAAAGAAAAAGAAAAGCAACAACCTAAAGAGAAATACACAAATTTAATATATTTAGATATACACAGACTGGACTCAAATTTTATTTCCAAGTTACATAATTTTCAGTAGTTTTAAGTCATTTTTTTTGCAGGTTGTAGTAATTAATTTGTAGCCCTGCTTCTCTTCCAGTGGATTATAAAGGACCACCATTCTGAGCGACTATGAATGGAGCTGGGTGTGCGGATTCTTAAAGTATCTGCATCATCCGGAAGAACTTTCTAAGAGTAAAAGCAGCTGAAAAGAGCACAAGGAAACATTGATAGGTGTGAACACATAAAAACTGAAGTTTTATTTTAAATATGAAAAAACAAAATCAAGAAGAAGCCTGGGCAATTTGTGAAAAATATGACAAGCATAGGAATAATAATACATTATTAGTGAAAAAATCCCATACAAATTGATAAAAACTCAAGAGGAAAGAGAAGTTAACTATTTAAACTACTGTGGTGGCCATTTAACAATATATAAATATCAAATCATTATATTATATACCTGATACTAATATAATGTTATATCTCAATTATATCTCAATTTAAAGAAAAAATCAAGCTATCACCAACAACCTCAGAAAAAAAATGGGCAAAAGTTATAGATAATCCCCAAATGGTGATTTTTAGTGGCTGAAAAACATTTACCGAATTCTAGCACTAATAATAAAAGACATACTCATTTAAAAATCTGAAAAAAACCACTTTATGAAATTGGTAAAAAATTTAAAAAATATAAAGAGTTGAGAAGCATCTTATGGAGACAACTAAACTTATCCACAAATGATGGAATACAAATGTGCATATTTTTATGGAAATTAAGTTGGTTTTGTGTATCAAAAGCCTTCAAATTCATTCCCTTTATTTTACTGAGAGGACTTTACCCTAAAAAAAAATAATCAGGAATTACACTTGCATTATTATTAGAAGGGAACATGATAAAAATGAAATATCCACAAGTAAAAGAATGTTTTATATATATGTTGAATAGGTAGCAAATAAAAGTAATATTTCTGAAGAATTTTTTTAAAGCAGGGGAAACCATTACATATAACACTGAACGGAAGAAGCAAAACAGAACTCTGTATCGTATGAACTTAATTATGTGTATAGAAATACATGCATGCTTAGAAAACTCCAAGAAAACCGATCAAAATGGGAGCACTGATTTGACCTGAGTGGTCATGCACAAATTTTCTTTTTCCTTCTAGTTTTCAGTAATCAAACAATTTTGTGAAACCACCAGGAAGAGAAAACACTCATCTGAAATATTAAATAAATATTATGTCCAGATAAAAACATAGTAATTTCACTATTTAATTATAATGCAAGAAGCAAACACCTACCCCTGCTCCACACTTGTGTTTGGTCTTTGCCCAGACACAGACTCGGAACTGTCAGTTAGAGATGGAACTACAGCCAAAAACCTGGAAAATTTTAAAATAGCATAAAAGTGAAAGTGAAGTCTCAGTCAGGATCTAATGACAGAGAAAGGACGGATGATTCATTTACATCTTGTTTCATTTACCCCAGTATTTCCCAATAAGTGGCAGGCAGCGGGAACACATAATAGTTAGAACACTGTTAAGATAAGATGGTCACTTTCACAGCCAAAAATAAAGGCCCACAGAAAAATCAATCATTTGGCCTTTTACATATGCTGCCATGTAGCAGGAAGCAAAGGCCTTCCGTGCAGCATGGATTCACAGGAATTGAGTCAATTTAATGAAGTCCTAGAGAGTGATTAACAGCTAAGTATGGACATGACAGCAAGTAATCCTGACAGCTAAAATGATAGAACAGACACACCACTAAATAAATGAAGACCCACACAAGGTAAGGAACTTTATGTGATAATCTTATACTTTTTTCAGAGTTGCTTACAATGTCAACATACATTTTCTAAAGGCAACGAGAATTGCGTGGAAATTCTTGGAATGAATGTAGACCTTGAATGTGGCACAGACACCAAAATGTCTCACAGAAAGAAAAACTCATCTCCTTGTAATGGTTTCTAGTTATGAAGAGCAAATATCTCCTGAAAACAATAGCACCCTTAGAGATTAACAAGGTAGGTAATTGAAATTTCAGTCACTTTACGTAGCTCCTCCCATATGTGAAGGGGGTTCTGACTTATCAATCAACACTCACAACCACTGCACCTGAAGACCCACCCTCATTCCCAGGTGCTCACTGCTAACTAACATTACGTTCTGCAACGATTAGCAATGCTGCTTGACATTCGTTGTTCCTCATGGAATGACTTGAAACAGGAAACTTTCCTTACTAAAGGGCCTGCAGAATCTACACCACCCTTCAAAGAGCAAGAGAAGGTCTCTCCTATGATCAGTGCATAAAGCCTTATCACTCATACGTCCAACAGAATTATCTTCAAATGCCATGGACATGTGCTATGAGGTTTTTAAAGTAAATGTGAAATATATTTTTATCCAAAATAAAATAGGGTTACATTAGAGTGTTTTATTTGTACTACTTTTCCGATGGTGAAGGTATCCAAAATGTCCCTTCCAAGACCAGAGAAAGTCTCATATAAGTGTAATTTCTAAGGAAACTTGGTCTCTGTTCAATATGAAGAAAGCCTACTTGAAGTATTATTTTTGAAGCTACACTTCACCATCCTTTTACATTTAGAGATGCAGGACTCAGTGATGAAAGTGGATTGAATGGTAACTATACGTTACCAGAAGAAAAAGTGGCATTTCAAAATAAAATAGCATCATTATAAAAGCTAGTTAGAAGAATCATGTTTAAAGAGATTGGCAAAAGTGAAACAAATATTTTCCTCAAAGAAATTAATTCACTGATCTAAATTCTAGATTTTTACAAACTAGCTATTAGTAAACTGGTACTAGTTTCCCTTCCATCTCTTCCCATGATAGCATTATCAAGTATTCCTAATAAGCAATACCTTTGATAGACTTTATTTCTAATTCCTTTCTGAAAAGCAAGAAGGTAATTCCGTCCATCTCCAGAGAAAACTTCCACAGCAATAGGCTGAAATAATGAGAGAGAAAAAAAGACATGAAGAAAAACACAAATAAGGTTATATATTAACTTTTCCACTATTAATTTCTATGAATTTGAAAGTTAACCTATTGAAGAACACTGAGTCATAAATTCCCAGCAGATTCAATTACAAAGTAAACAGAGCCAATTTGTTTCAAATGTGTTCTCAAATTTTTTTCTAAAATATTTCATAATAGAATTGTAAAATAAAATAATCAAAAACTTATAATTTTGTAAAATTATAAGGAAGATGTAATATTTATATTAAAAGGCAATTATAATGTTGTCTTGAATAGCTATGGATAAGGATGGGTGACCAAGGTATCACTTACATTTTACGTTTTTTGGTTTTTTTTTAAAGAGATGCATTATACAGAGTTATGCAGCATGTGATGTCAGTGTGTCTGTCACATACCTAAATTTAAGGAATGATCTATGAAATACTCTATGGGATAATGCAGATCCTGCAGAGAGTTTTCATGGCATGGATCAGTTTTAAAACAATACATGCTCCGAATAAAGGAACATGACAAAACACTGGGTACACTAAGTCAACCCACCTGCAGGAGATACCTCCTTTTATGTACCTCCCTGATATCTTCATACGCAAAAATGCTGCACGTTCTCTTGAGCTGACTGGGTCCTTGCCTGGCTCCTCTAGGAATAATAGGCTCATGCATACTATAGGCAGCCAAGGGAGAGGAGATAAACAAAAACACAGTGAGAGATAAATTCAGAGTTCAACAAAAGCTGTTATTCTCAACATATGAATAGAAGGGAGAACAGTATATTAGAATATCCATTTCAAAAAAATATATTTAAGAGACTAATTTGTCAGCTACTCAGCACACAAGCAACGTCCTTTGATAAAGTTAATTAAAAAAAATCCCATTATTGCTATTAAAGCCAACTTATCAATAAGACAGAGTGCCTAGATCTAAATATTTCAGGGGCCCAAGATAATGTTTTAATTTCTTTTAAAACCAGAAGAACAAAATTAAACTTCATCTTTAAACCAAGAGTCATAAAATATAAATTTTTGTTATTTTTATATGGAGAAAGAGGCCCATGAAAGTCATAATGTGGTCCCAATTATTGCTGAAAGTGACTACCATATAAGAAATATCTTCTAGGAATGAACTGCAAAGATCATGTCTATATTCAACAATGTTCGGTGTTCAAAATAGCAAAGGAAGAGAAAAACTGTTGAATGTCTAAGCCTTTAGTTTTTCATCTTCCTTCTAGCGTGGTCTGCCTTCTGGGCTTTCTGTTAACCACTCTCACTTCCATCACAGGACTGGCGGAAGAACGGCAGGTCAGTAAGACGCAGCTCACTGCTGCCTGAGTCTCGGTCACACTGCTTCCAGGGCACCCAGGGCGCCTAGGAGGGTAGTGCAGTGGCTTACATTTTTTCTGTAATTGTGCTTTTACTAAATTTTTTTTAAAAGAACAATTTGCAAATTCAGAATAAGTTTATAAACATATAGATTATAATATAAGAAACTTGGTGTCTGATATTATTAATGCATAGTCAAAATTTTAGTTTTCATTTTGAAATATAAAGCCATTTTTTTTATTACTTTCAAATAACTATTACCCTTGTGAATATTTAACACGGATGCACACAAATTGAGAGGTAATATTATTTGAAACACAATTTTTAGATTAAAAAACACAGTGTGAATAATACTATTTTCTAAAGATAGCTGTACTGTATGTCTCTTCATTCATCTACTTACTTTGGAGGTAAAGTTTCAATGTCTCTTATTTCCCTGGTTGCTGTCATTGTGAATCCATCAATCACATAAAAATGTTCTTTACCAAAGAGAAGCAGCCCCTCACTGGTATCCAGCCCCTGGACTCGAGCACAACGGTACATGTGTTGGATCTATAAAGAAAACCCATAAACATTCATTAACATAGATTTCTTTTTTAATTTTGATATAATTGAAACAAAATGTTTTAAAACATGGATTTAATGCGCGAACAAGATTTTACCGAGGTCCCTCTGTGATGGCATCCCCTGAGCCAAGCATAATAAATGAGTGTAAGCATATTAAAGAGAATCTGCTAAGATAGTAATCTGATTTGTAGTTGACCTCAGTAAAAAGAAATAACCATTTAGTCATATCTGTCCACCCCCATGCATCATCCATTTCTCTCAATATTTACCGATATTCACTATGTGCCAAGCACATGTGTATCAGGTTCCACAGGTAATGAGCAAGTTCAGTAATGAGGGAGACAGACAGAAAACTTGGCAGGAAAGGGAACCGAGGCATACATGTAAACAGATTGGGACTGAGCCCTGTGTGCGCCAAGATGATACAAAGTGAAAAAAGTCTGGGGAGCCAAACAATTCTGAGTGAATTCCCGGTTTTGCTACTTATTGTAGATCTAGCCAAGTTTCCTAATTTCTCTGGGCCTCTGTGTCTTCGTTTGTAAATTTCAAATGCACATTAGCTTGTTGTGAGAGCAAGGTAATTTCCATTATCATGTTTGCAATTGTTGGCTATTTTCTCTTCCATACAGCTCACTTTTCCTTTTTCCATAACAATTCCTGGAACTAGAACTGGGATTGGTCCCTATCCGCTCCCACCTAGATCCTGCCTGCCTGGCTGACTGTTTTGCCATTGTAAAAAGCTCAAACTGGCATAAGTTATATTTTTCTCATAGAAGGAAGGAATCACTGAATCTCTCAATGTAAGTATTGTTTTCTCTACAATGAGCAGGATCTGTTCTTATTAAAAATTCTTTCTTGTTTAAACTCAGTTCAACATGAGTCAAGGAAAAAGATCAACTAAACCACAGGCAAACAAATGTCAAATAAATGTCAGTTTGAATATACTTCCTGTACTAATGAATCTTAAAACAGTAAAAACTGTACTCATGAGATTAAAAGTTTAACAAGTGATAGCATTAGAAAGTAATTTTTTTTAAATATGCAAATATAAATCAATTTTCACAGCTACATTTGAACTACTTCAATAATAAAATGGTAGAATGTTATAGGAAAAATACTAATGCACTTTTAAAGTACCTTTAGTGTAGTATAACATGCATACAGAAAAATGTTTTTCATAAATGCACAGCTTGGGTTTTCAAATGCTAAATATGCTGCAACCAGCATCCTAATGAAGAAATATAACATTTCCAAGATTTCAGAGCCTCTCCTGTGCTTCCTTCAGACTTAATAAACTTTTGCAGTTATATGGTTTTTAAAAGTATTCTCATTCCACCTTAATAAGGCCATACATTTGGACAGAATTTTAAAAATTATATACTACCTAGAAGTCCAGTGCATGAAATTCGTGCACTGGTGGTGAGGGGGCGGGGAGGTGTCCCTCAGCCCAGCCTGCACTCTCTCCAACCTGGGACCTCTTAGGGGATGTCCAACTGCTGGTTTAAGTCTGATTCCACAGGGATTGGGCCTAAACTGGCAGCTGGACATCCCTCTCACAATCCAGGACTGCTGGCTCCCAACTCACCTGCCTGCCTGCTTGATTGCCCCTAACCACTTCTGCCTGCCAGCCTGATCACCACCTAACAACTCCCCTGCCAGCCTGATTGACACCTAACTGCTCCCCTGCCAGTCTGTTGCCCCCAACTACCCTCCCCTGCCAGCCCAGCTGCCCCTAACTGCCCTCCCCTGCTGGCCTAATCGCCCACAACTGCCCCTGCCCCCCTGCCGGTCATCTTGTAGCTGTGGGCACTGCCATATTTGAGGGCGGGGCAGTCAATTAGCATATTCCCTCCTTATTGGCTGTGTGTGCTGCCATTCTGCGATGGTGTGAGGGTCAACTAGAATATTCCCTCTTTATTAGATAGGATTTCTGGTTACTACTACAGAGTGGGCCAGATTTCAAGAGTTATTCCAATATCTAATATAATAGACAACAGACCATCCTTTAAACAGTTGATGCTCACTATCTCTCCTTCCCTCCCTCCCTTCTCCTTCCTTCTTTCCCTTTATATACTCAACTAAACACTCCTTCACTTAAAGGTTTCAGGGTGTCTGCTAAGTGAGTGGAGCTGTACAGCAATAGGGTGGGAATAAGAAGCAGTGCTGGCCTATCAGAGAGATAAGAAAGCGACAGACACAGGAATAAATAATCAAGACCTAATAAAACAGAGTAATATATACAAGGCATTATAAAAGTATAAAGGAGGGTATCTAGGCAAGCCTGAGTTGGCAAGACAATAAAGAAACACTTCTTACATTTAAGTATTACAGACATCCAAATAAATTAGACTGTATCAATGGGAGTTACAAGGAGAGGTTATGCAAATGAAGGTGAGAGAGGCATTTTGGCAGAGAAGAGAATGAGTCAAGTGTAGAATGAAGAAATAACATCATGGATGTAGTAAACTGCAAAGCACACAATGCTGCAGGGGGCTCAGGCTACAAGGCATGGTCAGTAAGAGGAGCTTGGAGAGATGGGCACGGTGCAGGAGGCTGAAAGAGAAAGGCAAAGTAATATTCTATGAGTGAAGGATGCTGGGAAGATGGCGCAGATTGACTGAAGTTTCTTATAGGTATCACTGGAGTTACGGAGTTGAAAAAACATAAGGCCAGAATGGGTTGTGTACATGGGTTTGGAATAGAGAATTATAGCACGAACTGCAATCTAAATAAAGGAAATAGAGAAAGATGGTGAAGTAGGTGTCAATTGTTAATACTGTGTCTGATGAAAACTCATGCTGTTTTATGTGGTCAGCTAGGTCAGAAAATCCTGAAGATGAGAGAAGTACTGAACCCAAAAGGTGGTTTACTATTGTATTTCATCACAGAGGCGGAAATATTTATCTTCTGCTACCCTATCAACCAGTCTCATCAACTGAAAACAAGTTACTTATATACAATCCTTACTTTTTAGAAGGATAGTACCTTTTCTCCATCCTCTAGGAGGCGAAGTAGGGTGGCGTTGTCTGTTTTCTCCTCCTCTTCTATAGAGCCACCCTCAGCAATCTGGTCTTGTAACTGCTCCTGGTTCTCTTCATCACCTCCATCAGGTGCAGATCGGGACCGTTTTAGAGGAGGCTTGACCAGACCTACAGGATAATAACCAAGAGTGACATGTGACCTTGTAAGGCCATTTAGGAAGTTTAGTCTCATTTAGCCCCTCTTATATTTCCAATTTGAATAACTCAGGAAGATATAGGAGGCAACACAGTTCAGTGGTTAACAACATAGACTCATATGACTGTGTAACCTTCCTTGGAGAATTATTTGCCCTCTCTGAACCTCAGTTTTCTTTCCTATAAAACTGGAACGGAAATACTGCCTATCTTAGAGAATTGTTGGAGGACAAAATGAGACAACTAATGTAATAAAAGCACTGAGCATCTAATCTAATAAAAGAGTAATATGCAAATTAGGCATCACTCGGTTACACTCATAAGCCATGCCCACCACTCAATCAGGAGCAAATATGCAAATTAACTCAACTAAGATGGCGGCGGCCACAGAGCTGGAGTTTCCCTGGGCAATGGAGGAAGCCAGGCCCTGCAGGCCCTGAGCTCTACTCAAGGCTGCAAAGTTTCAATTATAGAAGATAAACCCCAGATACCTACCAGGCTGGGACCTTGGGTTGCCAGGGGCAATCCGGGCTTTGAGCGGGCGACCAAGGCAACAAAGTTTTAATTATAAAAGTTAAATAAATCCCAGATACCAGCTTCCAGCGAGGCACCACAGTAGGAACCAGAACCCTGAAGGGGTTGTGGGCAGCCTGAAAGGGCCCTCTGCCCCTCACCCAGGCTGGCCAGGCACCCCAGTAGGGACCCAAACCCTGAAGGGACTGTGGGCAGTCTGAAACGGCCATCAGCCCCTCACCCAGGCTGGCCAGGCATGCCAGCAGGTGGACATCCCCCGAGGGGTCTCAGATTGCAAGAGGGCACAGGCTAGGCTAAGGGACCCCCCCAAGTGCACAAATTTTTGTGCACTGGGCCTTTAGTTATGGTTATAAATAGTAAATTCTACATAAGTTATCAGATGATAAACAGAGAGTTTAGCATCATTAATGGTAAGAATGGTGTTGCTATGGGCAAGTGTTATTGAGGAGATACCATGAATAAATGATCAATTCCTACCAGAAACAAAAGTAAAGATAACAATTTATAAACATGATTATAACAGATCCCACCTACTGCCCATGGACACTTTTTTAAGACTTAGTTCATAAGCAGCAGTATGATCATTCATACATCTTATCATCAAGCCATAAAGAATAACAAAAAAATTCTTTATAATACAGGGACAAATCATTTAATTTGCAGATTAAGGAAACACTTTTCTGCTAACATTTGGATAACTTTATCAATAATCATAGGAGATGACATTAAAATCAGTTAACGAGATCCCAAAATATGAGAACCACTCGAAATACACTCTAACTTCCACATCTGGTTAAATTAATAGTCTTAGTTGTACCAAAGAAAAGTCATGTTACACCTACCAGTGATAGTTGCTTAAGAATTTTGGAAAGCATTAAGTCAGCCTGTTAGAATCTTAGGTTTTCAATATGTGTTATCAGGGGCTCTGCTTTGCTTTATGAAGAACCTTATTTCCACATATAAAAGAGCATAATAAGTAAGCATGAGAGAACAAGTCCTGCTGAGAACATCCATGAGGGGAAAGCTTACAGCTGCATTATTTTTAATTTGGTGAATCAAAACCTCCAACTCTATGTCTAGAATAACACCTTGCATATTACAGTAGTGGCACTGTATTGGTGGTTTTAGCTCCATTAGAGATTAGGAAAATGAGGTCAAGGGAAGTGAAGTGCCAATGACCCAAACACAAGTTGACTGACTCACTCTGTGAATTATATTATGGGGCTTATACCCAGTAAATACAGCTTTAGAGTATCTCAATAACTTTGCTGGTGCACTGTCAAGAAAATTAGAAGGTTGTAAACTGTTCAACTACTGAAAGTTTCAAGGATTCTATGAAAATTTTATGTCAATTATGAAATGCTTAGTAATTCAGAATCACTATGAGAAAACAGGTATCCTAATATATAAAAACTCTGGGTCTGTCACGACCAGAGGTTTGACCAACTGGAAGTCAGTCCTGCAGTCAGCTCTGGGTTGCTGTGGTGACCAGCAGTGACTGTGGCTGCAGGCACGATGACCCAGCACTGACTGCTGAGGGGCTGCAAATCAGGCCCGGAGAGAGGCCTAAAGAGAGAAGCAGGGTCTGATCTGTAGCCTGTGTGGCAGCTGTTGATCAGCACTTGCCTCTCTCTCCCCCCGGTGGAGCCAGCAACTGTGCCTCCATTTCTCTTCAGGCCTCCACCAGGACTGCTAATCAGCCCTGCCTTTCTGATCAGACCCTGTTGATAGGCCCAGAGACGCTGACTGACATAGAAACCGACCAATCAAAACCAAATCTGGGTGAAGTGTGAGGAGCCAATGGCTGCCTAGGAGGCGGAGCTTTTGATGCTGACTGGCATAGAAACCAACCAATCAGAACCAAAGTGGCTGCCAAGGGAGGGCAGTTGGGGGCGAGATCAGGCCAGCAGGAGAGGGCAGTTGGGGGCAAGATCAGGCCAGCAAGGGAGGGCAGTTGGGGGCAAGATCAGGCCAGACATCCCCCAAGGG
>PVJC01027083.1:0-23573 GCA_004026665.1 Murina feae | reverse complement strand
AGTATTCCACAAGCCAGTCACCAGTGTGCCCTGACTATAAGCAGAGACCTGACCATCAGAGGTCATGCAGAGGTCATCCTAAAAATAGTTTGCTATAGTGGCTCCCAAAGGCACCTCTCTCCGCTCCCAACCCTCCCCCGAGCTACCTTAAAACTGGCTCTTTGCTAATCCACATCAGGTGGATTAATTTGCTTATCCAAGCTAGCAACCCAATAGCCTGAGCTTGGCCTCCAGATACCAACAATCTTAGAATTGCTAGAAATCCTCTTTTTCTCAAAATTGAGCGTTAATAGTAAAAATATTATGACGATTTGCCTTCTAGACATGAGATGGGTGAACATCGTCATTCTATGAAGTTGTCTACATGGTGTGTTATTTACTGAGCTCTGGGGTAAATGGTGTTTTCCTTGAAACCAGATTTTTCAATAATGATAGAGTATTTCTGTCCACGAGAACTAAATTTAGGATTCTGCTGTATTTCTCCTTGGTGACTGATTTTTATTTAGTCACTGAACTAGAAATGGTCCTGGAGAAAAATCAAAGTGCAAATCATACAGAATCTTATTTGAACATCCACCCTCCGCTAACAGAGCCCTCTTCCGGGGAAGGGATTGCACCGCGTCACCGTGGTGCTGAGTGCCGGGCCTGGGAAGATGGTCCCACTGCTGTGTGCTGAAAGGACCCGAGGGTTATATAAAAGTGGCCACAAATTATGGACACTACCCCTCTGCCACTCCTCCCCAAACCTGACTGTGGAGGTGAGAACGTGCCTCCCTCTGTTGCTCACACCTCTCAGGTTACTGCATGTTTACAACTTTCTCCTCCAAAGCTGGAGTGAAAACTTGGGTCACGAAGTTGCTAGACACGGGCAGACTTGAGACTCTTGTGAGATCATTAGGAATTCAGGCTCCGAACTGGAATGTTGGTTCAAATCCAAGTGATGCCACCTCATAGCCTTGTAATTTCTTTGAACAATAACTTCTTCTCATGTGAAATGAAGCTAAAAATAGACCTACCTCATAGGATCGTGGTGAGGTCAATATGGGATAAGTGTTCAAGAAGCAGTTGGCACAATACCTGGAAAATCTTGATGCCTCAAGAAATATAAAATCATTATCATCACCAGTATCTCCTTCCCCCTTTTTAAAATCACAGTTTCATAGTTTACCTCTCAGGGCTGAACCTTTGGGTCAAGGAAATGTCTTGTCTTGGTGGAAAATGGATGCCAAGCCCTTTTCTCTAACTGTAACCCTCTCCATGCCAGCGCCCACAGGTCTTCCAAGTTGTCCTTAAACTTTTCCCACCTTGACTTACTTCCAGAGACAGAGAGATGAGGGGAAGTGGCTCTGGTTCGTCCTTCTCTGCCCATCTCCCCGGGAAGCCTTTGTCATCCTTGTGTCACAATGCTTACACTCAGTGTGACCCCCTCTCTCTTACTGTGTCTCATAATAAGCAAAGACCCACTATATTCCACTCTGATCACACTTATGAGGATGGAGAGGTTAAATAATAGAACCTGATGGAGAGGCACCAGTCTGAGGTCATGTCTATTGTTAAAATACGATTTTAATTCAGAGCAAAGAGTCGTTCAATGGATTCTCCTTGTTGCCAGTACACCCACCAAGGGAATGAAACCAGCTCTGAAATGCATCCAGCCCCATCAGGCTAAACAGGACGTGTGCCCACTGGAGGCTTGGCCTGTTTAAACAGGCAGGCGACCTCCAGCTGGCAGCACATACAGCCTGCCTTGGACAATGAGGACACCGTGGGGACCAGAGCTCCCTCTCACCTGGGGCTGCACATGCCTGCACTAGCAAGCCCCTCCCTACCCGTTGTCATGCTTTTACTTCCATAGGCATCTCTCAAAACCCAACTGAAATGTAGGAAGTTTGAGAAACTAAAGACATGTTCCAAAATAAGAAATGCTCTTAGCCCACACACCATTGCTTCTTTGAAGGACACCTGGAATGTATTTGTACGTCCTCCCATGGTACCACCTCTCCTGTCCTCTTCGCACAGTGTTCCTGTATCAAAGACAGAGAATCTCTGACATACAAACCCCCACCCCCAGTACCCCCCTACACACACACACACTCCTTACTTAGCTTTGCAAAGCCCCTTACTTCTTGGAAGCTTTCTTTCATTGTGGAATAGCTCCCTCCAAAAAGGCTCTTCATCTTCCTTTTTGTCCAGAGGGATGCTTTGTCCAGCTGGAACCCCCCTGGACTGCCATCCCTTCCCCTCTGTACCCTTGGCTTCCCTCATAATTGTGGCAAGTACCTAGGATTTCTGGTTTATGGATTAGGTGTGTCTCACGATCTCAGTATTTTTCTTAAATGTCAAGCTATGCAGAGTGCCCATAGACTTAGCCCACAACATCACATAGTGCCAGCTTCATTCAAAGGGCTTTATGAGAGTCATTTAATTCTGTTAAAAGCCCTAGAATATAGGTCTTCATCAGCCTTTTACAAGAGAAGATACTGAGGCCCAGAGAGGTCACTTAACTTGCCCAAGGCTGGCTCCAGAATCTGTGATCTTAATCATCATATCACACAGAGAGGAAACTGGTTTGGGGTAAATGGTTGCCCCAGCTCTCTTATCTATGTAAAGGATTTGACATTGGACTTAACTCAGATCTCCATGACTTCCAGTCCAGTAGTTATAGCAATCTTTGCAATTCTCTCTGGTCCTTACCAATCAAAGCATCTCACCCGCAAGGTCATTTGAGGGTGTTTTTATTATATACTTGACATAGAATACTATGTTAGTTTCAGATGTAATGATCTGATATTTGTATAGATTGTGAAATGATCACCACAATAAGTTTAGTTAATATCCATCACTTCACATAGTTACATTTTTTCTTGTAATAAGAACTTTTAAAACATACAGCAACTTTCAAATATATGAACAGTATTATTAGCAATAGTCACCATGCTGTGCATTACATCTCTTGACTTACTCACTTTATAACTAGAAGTTTGTACCTTTTGACCACCTTCACCCATTTCTTTCCACCTACCCCCCACCCCCTACTCCTCCTCTGGCAACTACCTTTCTGTTCTCTGTACCCATGAGTTCAGTTTTGTTGTTGTTTTGGGACCACATGTAAGTAAGATCATTCAGTTTTTGTTTTTTTTCTCTCTGACTTATGTAGCTTAGCATAGTGGCCTCAAGATAGTTCCATTTTGTTTCACATGGCAAGATTTCCTTCTGTTTAAGACTGAATAATATTACATTATATATAAATTATATTATAATATTACTATATATGTAACAATTAATTCTTTTTTTAAAATTAAATCTTTAATGTTCAGATTATTACAGTGGTTCCTCTTTTTTTCACCCCATAGCTCCCCTCTACCCCACCCTCTTCCCTTACACCCCCCACCACTGTCCTCATCCATAGGTGTACGATATTTGTTCAGTCTCTTCCCGCCCACCCACACCCTTCCCCACCCAAGATTTGTCAGTCTACTCCCTTTCTATGCCATGATTCTATTATATTCACCAGTTTATTCTGTTCATCAGATTTTTTATTCACTTGATTTTTAGGTTCTCTTGTTGATAGATATGTATTTGTTGTCACTTCGTTGTTCATAGTTTTTATCTTTACCTTTTTCTTCTTCTTCCTCTTCTTAAAGGATATCTTTCAGCATTTCATATAATACTGGTTTGGTGGTGATGAACTCCTTTAGCTTTTTCTTATCTGTAAAGCTCTTTATCTGACCTTCAATTCTGAATGATAACTTTGCTGGGTAAAGTAATCTTGGTTGTAGGATCTTGCTATTCATCACTTTGAATATTTCTTGCTAGTTCCTTCTGGCCTGCATAGTTTCTGTTGAGAAATCAGCTGACAGTCATATGAGTGCTCCCTTGTAGGTAACTAACTATTTTTCTCTTGCTGCTTTTAAGATTCTCTCTTTGTCTTTTGCTCTTGGCATTTTAATTATGATGTCTCTTGGTGTGGTCCTCTTTGGATTCCTTTTGTTTTGGATTCTCTGTGCTTCCTGGATTTGTAAGTCTATTTCTTTCACCAGATAGGGGAAATTTTCTGTTATTATTTCTTCAAATAGGTTTTCAATATCTTGCTCTCTCTCTTCTTCTGGAAACCCTATAATTCTGATGTTGGTACGCTTGAAGTTGTCCCAGAGGCTCCTTACACTATCTTCATATTTTTGGACTCTTTTTTCCTTTTTCTTTTCTTCTTTGTATTTCAAATTTTTGACTTGATTCTTGAGATCCTCTAGTCTGTTGTTGGATCTCTGTATAATATTCTTTATTTCGCTCAGTGTATGCTTGATTTCTAGTTGGTCCTTTTTCATATTCTTGAGGGTCTCACTAAATTTATTGGAGGTTTCTAGAAAATTCTTGAAAAACCTTAAAACCATAGTTTTGAACTCTATATCCAGTAGTTTGCTTTCCTCCATTTCTGTCATTTGTGATCTGTCTCTTTGTCTCTGCATTTTGGCTGCTTCCCTGTGTTGATAGGGTGACTTTCTGTGCTAGGTGTCCTATAGGGTCCAGTAGCTCAGCCTCCCCAATTATCTGAGGTGGACACTCTTGGTGCACCTCTTTGTGGGCTTTGTGCACAGTCTTGTTGTAGTTAAGCCTTGATTGTTGTAGGTATCGCTGGAAGGAATTGACCTCCAGGCCACTGGCTGTGAGAATCAGCTGTGTCTACAGTGGGAGAAAGTCTGTGCTGGAGACACCCTTATGGGGCAAGACTTGCTTCAGTGGTGCTTTGGCGCTCATTGAGTCTGCCACCTGAGTGTATCCCTTATGGATCTGAGAGTTGTATTCTGGATGGTCCCACTCTGACCACTGGGTTTACTGGCTCTTGGATCTCTAAAGAGATGCTAATTTATCTTCTGCCTCAGCAGGAGCTATGGAGAGATCTGCAGATTCCTCTTCTCTGTTTGTGGTTTGGAGGTGCCCAGATGAAGCCCAACTATGAAGCAATGCAAGCTCTTTTGGGGCCTTAGGCCTTCTTTGGGATGTTCTGGGTCTGTCTGACTCAGCTGCAGTTTGTTAGGTAATTTTAGATTGCAAAGGGCCAGACCTTTCATATGCAAAAGCCTCTGCATGCAGCTTGGGTGGGGTGGGATCTCAGGGAATCAACAGGGTGGAGCAAACAGCTATGGCTGATCCTCAGCCTGCCTAAGAAGCCCCAGGTCTCAGTGTCCTGCAAGCACTGCTGAGAGAAAGCCACTCTGAAGTTCTTTCCAATGCTAAATAGTCCAGTTTCTCCCCATATGAGTCTGGATCCCCAGAAACTCACCTGGAACTGGAGTTCAGAGCCATCAGGAGTTTGTGCCTCCCTTCAGATTGAAAAAGACAACTGCATCCTCAGTAGCCAGCCCTTTCCGTATGCACCTCCGTACCTCTGCGCTTAATTTCTGCACCTTCTCTGAGTCTTGGTGTGTTTTCCTCTTCCCTTCTAGTTGTAGGATTTCCACTCAGCCAGTCTTCCTGTGGTTCTGGGTGGTGTCTGTTTTTTCTTTTCATTGTATTTTTAACTGTCTGTGCAAGGCAGCAATTTTGAGTGTTTACCTATGCCGCCATCTTGATTTTATAACAGTTGATTCTTGAACAGCACAAAGTTTAGGGGCACTGACTCCCATCTAGTTGAAAATTTGCACATAACTTTTGACTCCTTCAAAACTTAACTACAGTTGTCCTTCAGTATCCACACTGTGGGTGCTCAAGTACCTTGCATACTAGTAAAATAGTGAAGAACAATGTATACATTTGGCCCTCCTCATCCATGGGTCCCCACCTTGTATCAAAAAATGCATTTTTCAATCTGTCATTGTTTGAATCCATAGATAAAAACAACAGAAAAACAGAGGGCTGACTATATTAATTGAAAAAAAATCACATATAAGTGAATCCACACAGTTCAAACTCTTGTTGTTCAAGGGTCAACTGTATACCACCTTTTCTTTATCCATCCATTACTGGACCTTAAGTTGCTTTCATGTCTTGGCTTTTGTAAATAATGCTGCAATGAGTATAGGAGTGGAGATATCTTTTCAAGTTAGCATTTCATTGCTTTGAATAAATACCCAGAAGTGTAATTGCTAGATCATATGGTAGTTCTATTTTTAATTTTTGAGAAAACTTCATACTATTTTCAATAGTAGCTGCACCAATTACATTTCCATCAACAATGCACAAGCATTCCCTTTTTCCACATCCTTGCCAATCCTTGTTATTTTATTGTCTTTTGATAATAACAATTCTAACAGATGTGAGAGAATAATTCTTTGTGGTTTTGATTTTCATTTCCCTGCTGATTAGTAATGTTAAGTACCTTGTCATGGTACCTGTGGGCCATTTAGATGTCTTCTTTATAAAAATGTGTATATATTTTCTCTGTCCATTATTTAATTGGATTGCTTGAGTAATATATATATATATATATTAATTGTATGTATTGAATTGTATGTATTCTCCATATATTTTGGATATTAACCCCTTATCTGATTTGCAAATATTTTATTTCATTCTGTAAGCTGCCTTTTTCATTCTGTTAATGGTTTCTTTTTTCTATTCAGACATTTTTTAGTTTGAGGGAGTCACACTTATTTATTTTTGCTTTTATTACCTTTGCTTGTGGTGTCAACTATAAAAAATCATCACCAAGATAGATATCAAGGAGCTTACCCACTATGTTTTCATCTAGGGGTTTTATTATTTCAGGTCCTATGTTAAAGTCTTTAACCCATTTTGAGTTGAATATTTTGTGTATGCCGTAAGATAGCAGTCTAATTTCATTCATTTGCATGTGGCTGTACAGTTTATCTAATACTATTTATTAATGAGATCATTCTTTCCCCATTATATGTTCTTGGTTCTTTTGTGACAAATTAATTGATCATATATGCATGGGTTTATTTCTGGACTCTCTTTCTGTTTCATTGATCTATGTGTTTATTTTTTTGTCAGTATCATACTGTTTTAGTTACTATAGCTTTGTAATATAGTTTGATATCAGGTAGCATGATGTTTTCAGCCTTGTTCTTCTTTCTCAATATTGCTTTTGCTATTTGGGGTCTACTGTGGTTCCAGAAAAATTTTAGGATTGTTTATTATATTTCTGTGAAAAAAATGCCATTGGAATTTGGATAGAAATTTCATGGGAGAAAGTGAGTACAGAATCCTTCTATATCACTGCCTTGAACCAGAACTTATTTATTCATCTTGAGCTTTTGACCAAATGAGCAGTTGCAAAAATGTTTGATGTGCAAGATCACCTTATGTGATTATTATGGATAAATAAACTGTCTCATGCACAGTTTTTAATGCATTACTCTTTAAAAAATGCAAAGGGAAATACCTGGCTATCAGGCCAAACTAAAAAGATGGATGCTATGGTGCCTACCAAGCTCAGCTGCCACAATAAAAAAAAGACTGACAAATGTCAGAGGAAATTGGAGGGTAGAGGATAGGAAGAAGTTATACAAAGAACATACAAGCATAAGCCACGGATACAGACTATATGGGATGAGGAGGAGGGAGCCAGTCGGTGGAGGGGGGGGAGAAGAAAGAACATCTGTAATACTTTCAGCAATAAATATTTACAAAAAGAAAGAAATGGAAGCTGATAAAAAGAATAGATGGCAGTAGATGTCAGAAACTGCCTATTTTTCTTTTCTTTTGCTTAAGAGAGATAGTATTCTGCAATGAACCCAGTTAATAGTTCAATACTAGGATATACATGTGGAGAGTTTATGGAAGGAAGTTTTAATTTTTTAAAAAAGTGAGGGCAGATGCATATCCAGAAATCATGCTTTAACAATAATCTGTAAGATCTGTTATTTGTTGAACTTCATTATGCAAATTACTTGCTTATTGCTTTAACGTTATTATTTCTCTTGTCATTTAAGCCCCATATTAAACCATTTCAGATATGAGTGACTTGAATTAGAAAGTTTCGGTAATTTCCCAAAGACCACACAGTTAGTGCGCGGGAGAGCCACTGTGGCTCCATGTTCCCGGGACTTTCCCAGTCTACACACTGCCTCAGACAAGCGTTAAAGGAGCTGAAAGGAACCACCAGAGAGGACATTCTGAAGCACTGCTCGGGAATCACCTTTCTAACATGCTGATTTTTAACAGTGAAGCAGCTGCTTTGGAATGAGGCCGTCCCGCAGTCAGGGAAGGCTGTTCATAAAGTTAAGTGGAGCTAGATGACCTCTAAGACACCTAGCAACCTGGGCGCTGAGGCCTGTGCAAAGGCACTCTGCTGGGAGGGATGGAGAATGACAATGTATTGGTGTTGCAAAGAACCCAACTTTCTACCACACACAACTCAGGAAAGAGAAGCACTTTCCCATCTATTTTTGGAGCTGTTTTGGGTTTGCCAACTATATCTGGGTGTTCTTTTCTCAAAAAAGTCAGGTCACTGTCATAGCACTCAGCAAAACTTTTGAATTTAACTCTTTTCCTGCCCTACCTTTTAGAACTAGGCTTTTTGTTCTTTCAGAATAAAATGCTATCTCATTTATTTTTGTATTCTTAGAACCTAGCATACTGCCTAGAAGGTACTAAATAATAATTTGTTAAAATGGACTGTCAAGATAAAGCTCAGATCACGTGTCTCCTGTTCAAAAGATTTTGTTCCTCCCTATTGCTTCTAGGAAATTATCCAAGTTACTTAACATGAAATGGTCTCTGTGATTTGTCCTCTCTCTATGTCTCCAGTTGCGTCTCATCCCCTCCTTTGCTGTGTTTTATGTTCCAAGCAAATCAGACTCTTGAATATTTTCCTTCTCCTCTTGCTGTTTCTCCCTCCACATTTCTGTGAGGTGGTCTCTCTGTCTGGCATGCCAGGCATGACTTGCTCTAGAAGGTCTTCCTTTATCTTCCGAGGTCTCCCCAAGCCCAATAGGTTAATGACACTTTATGTGTTATCTTCCCATGAGCCTCTATCATGATGCCTAGGGTTCTGTGGTAATATTACCATTTGGACAGCCCCCTTTCCCACCAGACACTAATCTCCTTGAGGGCAGAAACTACATTTTGTTCATGTTGGTATTTTCAGAACCATAATATTTACCTGATCCATAGAAGGCATTTGATGTATAATGGAATCAGACAAAGGGCTTTAACAATGGACATTGGTAGTTATTCAACCAATATGATTTTAGATTCTTTCAAGGTCTACTTGAAAAGTGTGCCTAATTGCTTTGTCCTTACAAATAAGAAGCAGATCTAATTTGCCAAAGTAACTGAAAGATAGAAACCATCTCTGCTTCACACAAGCTGATTGTCTGGTGACTTCATAGATTCTTTCATTCATTTATTCATTATTTATTTATTAATTATTGAATTTATTGGAATTACATTGGTTAATAAAAAGATTCATTAATTTTTTTTATTTGCCAAGATATATCAAGAAATATGGCATGACACTGTTTTAAGGAGCTGTTCATGATGAGAAATGATAATCCCTGGTATAGTTCTGCAAATTTTTAGGCTACAAAAACTACTTTTTAGTACAAGTTTTTAGAGAAAGGATATATAATTCTATTTTCAGTGTTGTTTTAATGTAAGCTTTAGGGAGACTTGAATTATCAGGAGGTATTTATAATCTCTTATCCCTTAAATTCTTTTCCTGGGATAAAAATTTATAAATCTCCCTCCACATCTGAAAGCAGTTGAATAAAACAGAAGGGACTAATCAAATGAAATGCCAGACTAACCTTTTGGATTGAATCACAAATTAGATATTTAAACTATATACTCATAGTTGTACAAGCATTAGTCTGGTGTTTTTGTGAATTATTAAAAGTATTTTAGGTATTTTTCTGATATTGTCACAAGGTGATTAAAAACTATTAGCCTTGTCCTGTAGACTGGCTGTTGTTTGTGGCCTAACCCCCAATGTGAAGGCATTTGGAGGTGGAGCCTTGGGGAGGTGATTAGGTCATGAGAGTGGAGCCCTCATGAATGGAATTAGTGCCCTTATAAAAGGGACTCAGAAAGCTCCCTCATTTTCAGCCTTGCAAGGTCGCTCTGATACATATAAGCAACCTAACACAGTGCCTGACATGTAAGAAGCATTCTGTAAGTGATAGCTATTATCGAAGGGTTAATTTGACATGCAGGCAGACAGGGCAGGGGTCTAGCGGGAAACAAAGGCAGGTGGAAGATAGGCAGGGGCACACACGGCAGTTTGATCCAGCCTAACCACAGGAATCAAGCATGCTGAAATACAGAATGTTTCTGGACTCAAAGCAGGAGGCATGGGCAATCAAGGAAGGGCCTGCAGCAACAAGGTGTACGGACATACAGAAATGGAAAAAGCTCAGCATAAGGGCAGAGAAAGAACACATAGAAACAGGGAAAGTTCAGGTCCATTGCTGGGCAAGTACACCTGAGGGAATCAATCAGGTGACGACTTGGATTGATATAGAAACAGACTGATAGCAAATATCTACACCTGGACTACAAGGCTTTAAAGGGTAGCCCATTATTGGGGCCTCTCTCCCTTGGGGGAGTCTGAATCTGCTTGTAATAAAATTTCTACACTTTTGTTTAAATCTTCCGATCTGCAGAGCTCATTCTTCAGGGTCGTGAGATGTGACTCCGGGAAAAACCTTTGGCTCACTGTTCTGGTTGTCATCATTATATTGTTACTAGGGGGCCAGTGCACAAAAATTTGTGCACTCGGGGTATCCCTCAGCCCGGCCTGTGCCCTCTTGCAGTCTGGGACCCCTCAGGGGATGTCCACCTGCTGGCGTGCCTGGCCAGCCTGGGTGAGGGGCTGATGGCTGTTTGCAGGCTGGCCAAGACCCCCAGTGTGGACCGTCACCCCATTGGGGTGTGGCCAACCTGGGTGAGGGGTTGAGGGCCGTTTTCAGGTGCCAACAGTCCCTTCAGGTTTTGGGTCCCTACTGGGGTGCTTGGGCAGCCTGGGTGAGGAGCTGAGGGGTGTTTTCAGTCTACCCACCATCCCTTCAGGTTTTGGGTCCCTACTGGGGTACCTGGGCAGCCTGGGTGTGGGGCTGAGGGCCATTTTCAGGCTTTCAGGCTGCCCACAGCTCCCAGTGACCCAACGTCCCAGCAAGGCTGGCTGAAAGCAGGTTTCTGGGGTTTATTTATGTTCTATAATTGAAACTGTTGCTTTAAGCTGAGGCCTAGGCAGGCAATGAAACCTCCTGTTGGCTTCAGCGCTGTGGCTTCTATAATTGAAAGGATGTTGTGCATGAGCAGAGAGAGGCCCAGCAGGCCTAGGCAGACAGTTTACTCCTGGTGCAACAGAAACCTCCTGTTTACTCTAGCTCTGTGACTTCCGGCCTCCATCTTGGCTGGGTTAATTTGCATATAGCCGCTCTGATTGGCTGGTGGGCGTGGCTTAGGTGTCCCGTAGAAATAGTCAACTTCAATATTACTCTTTTATTAGATAAGATTTCTGTTAACAATATTTTTATCACCCCAGTCACAAGAAAATGAATAAAGCTACAATTAATCCAAAAGCAATAACAATTACATTATCAACGTTTGCCAAGCATTTTCTATATTTTGGGCACTGTGTTATAATTAACTATCTGTGTTATTTAATTCTCGTAACAACCTTTACTACATTTATATTTCACTATAAGAATCAACGAGTAAATACCTATAAGTAGCTTAAATAGTTTCTGCTATATTAAGTGCTATACATATTTATTAAAATAAGAAAGGTAAATGTTATTATTTCCCCCATTTATCAGATAGGGAAACTGACTCACAGAAATTAAATGACTGAACCAAAGATACACAGCCAGAAAGAGGTGAAGCTGGAACCCAAACCTTGTCACGCAGTTCCTGCACCTCACACTCAAGTGCCTTGGCAAAGAGGACTGGGATTTCCCACAGAGAAGGCTGACCCAGGATGGAA
Organism: Murina feae; assembly: GCA_004026665.1. Lineage (NCBI taxonomy): Eukaryota > Metazoa > Chordata > Mammalia > Chiroptera > Vespertilionidae > Murina > Murina feae. Next base: position 11,683 of record PVJC01027083.1, on the reverse strand, counting down.
ATGAGATGCGATTCATGCGGGGAGTTACCATCGCGTTCCCTCCTTCCCTCCTTTCCTTATATAATATTTCCTTCCAACTCCCGAACACCCAGTTCTCTCTTCATCTGCTTGGGTGGTCCTTTGTCTCTCAGAGAACAACTCAACCACACAGATCCCTCTCGTTTTCTGATCACAAAGGCGCCTTGAACATCACCATTCTCTCTCAAGAGACTTCCAGTTTAAAAGAGCCCATTTCCATCCGCACTGGAGGCTGCAGGTCAAACCAGATCAGAAATCTACCTGCTTTTCTCCCCGCTCTGTGAGTTTTCCTAGAATGTTTCTAATTCCTCCTTTGGACAAATCTGTGTAGCCCTTGCCCAGAGTCTCAGGAAACACACATCCCTGACAATGTGCATTTGTGTTCCATAATCATACAGGAGAAGCGTGGGAACATGTGTTACCTTTTAGCTGCCTGCACTCCAACGCCAGGGAGCCATGGAATGCACGGGCAGCATTAGCGCAATCATATGCCTTTTCTTCTGAATAACCTGCATCGCATGCGTTTGCACAGAAAGCCTCGTTTGTATTCTGAGTCTGTTATTTTGATCTACACGATAAGAAAATCACTATTCTTTGAATCCACAGCTTGAGGGGCCTGCTTTGCGTTTCAAGTATGATAGGTTCTTAAACACAAGCGAGATGAAAAACATATTGTGCGTCCCTGGGGGACTATTTAAAATGTAAAATATAAATATTTCTGCTTTGAATGTACTTAACTTAGCAAGCCCGGATCTGGTTTCTGTCCGTTCAGTCATCACACTGACATCGTGTTTGCTATTCCTTCATTTAGCTGAGTCGAAATGAGCTAGAGAAGCGAAAATCAGCACTTCAGCCCTTTCCGTTGAGCGGGGCGCACAGAGGTTGCCAAGTCTGCCTTGATCACATAATGCCTTTCAGATAAGGTTAACTCCGCAGTAGGCCCTGCCTCGTGTTAGTGTTTTATGGTGACAGATATGCTGGCTCAGGGTCTCCCGCTGCAATGAATCTGTTGTGAGGAAAAGCTAACAGGACAGTCAACCAGCCGGGGAGGCTGCCCTGCACCTCGCTGGCTGTTGCGCCTGGGACTCGAGGCCTTCGCCTTGGTAGGGCCAACTCATAGCCACCGTCCTTTGCACCCCTACTTCCAACCCCCATGTCCTGGTGAATTTCTAAATTTAGAGGAAGAACTAAGAGAGCAGCAGCATCTCCCTTCTGGCATCTCCCTACTTCGCCAAGCTTAACTACTGTACTTCAAGCGAGGCTGTGACTATACTAGTAGTTGTTGTCTCACACAGTTTCCAGAAACCTAGCACACCCCTTCCCCCAGGGCTAGAAGGTAAATCTGAGGGCATCTGGGGACAGGGGACAAGGGGTGCATGTAGGCTTTCTGAGTCTACTCTGCGGTGGAGTGTGGATCCTGGTGACTGTGGATCTACGCGGGCAAGATTCTGCATATGTTCCTTTTGCGGGTCTTCTTTTGTTAGGAGAAAAATGAAACCATAAAATAAACTTCTCTGGGTGAAAGAATAATGTCTTTGTAAGACAAGAAATATCGAGTGCCCCTGGACAGACCGAAGGAGAATGTGGCTGCTTAGCTCTCAACCGTGGGACCTTCTCCTCAGCCATCCCTGAGCTCTCCCTGGAAAGAGAATTTCCTGGTGAATGGAGTGGGTTGGGAGCCCTGGAGCACTGGGAATGGCACCTGCAGGACCCACCTGACACTCGAAGGGGCAGAGCTGGGAAAACATCTGGACGCCAGCGGGCCATGCTGCCTGGCTTCTGGCTCCTGGTCCGCTGCTGCCTCCTGGGATGTGCTAAGCAGGTCACTTCCTGCTTGTGGGCTTGAGTTCTCCCCTGTGAATCAGTGCCCAGAGGAGAACAAACAGTGTGTGGTGATCAACCTGCTCATCACAGAGCTTCCTGGTGGTTTGCGGGGGAACTTGGGGGTTTGGTACAGAGAAGTGATAGTCAGCACTCTGTTATTTCCCTTTCTCTCCCCCTAGCTCTTGCGTCATTTTGGATCAGCCAGAGAAAAGATTCCTCCTGGAGTCTCACTCATCCCAGTGTCTTGCTCCTATTTATCTGCTATAACAAAGCACTATTACATCAGGAATGTACTCCTCACAGTTTTGGGGGTTGGAATTCTGAGATGAGGGTGCCAGCACAGTTGGGTTCTGGAAAAGGCCCTTTTTACTGGTTGCAGACAATACACAGCCTTCTTTCCGTGTCTCCGCATGGCAGAAGGGGCCAGGGAGCTCTCTAGGGTAAGGTGACCAGATGTCCCGCTTTTGGTGCAACAGTCCCGATTTTTAATAATTTGTCCCATGTCCCGCTTCATTTTTAAAAAGTCCCGATTTTTGGAAAGAGACATATGTACTACTCTTTGTAATATTTTAAGTAATAAAAAAAAGGAACCACCCCCCCACCCCCCCACCCCCACCCCCCATCAATGGTGTCCTGCTTTACCAATGTTAAAATCTGGTCACCTTATTCTAGGGTCCTTTTTAAAAAGGCACTAATCCCAGTCATGAGGGCTCCATTCTCGTGACCCAGTTACCTCCCTAAAGACCCCCACCTCCTAACACCATCACATCGAAGGTTATGCTTTCACTATCTGAATTTGGGGGAGACACAGACATTGAGTCCACAACATCCAGCAATGCCAGACATTGTGGGTCAGCCAACCTCCGGCACTTGCTCTCTTCTTCCCACTCTAGGATCTCCAGCAACCTTTCAGATCTTATCTGTGGCTTGAACATCTTTCCAAATTTCTAGTCCCCATAATCATCATGCTAGTATTTGCAAATTATTCCATCCACTATTGTAATAGCATTAGATTTTCTCCATGTTTGTGCTGCTGTAAATACTGCTACAGTGAACATCTTCATACTAATGGATCTAACCAGTGATATTTCTAACGTTACTCCTGGGGAGCAGCACCCTGCTGGTCTGGTAGATCCCAGCACATGTTTTCCACAAAGCTTTGGTGCTAATGAGATGAGAGACTCTACAGTCAGCTAGCCACGTTCTACCTGCGTAACTTTGGGTAGTGTCTACATGAGTTTCCCCATCTATAAACCAGAACGACTATCAGGATTAATGAAATAATATATATGAATACACACAGTACAGAGTTTGATATATAGTGATACTTACAATACTACTTGTGCCCTGCCTCCCAGGCAGTTGTTATATATGATGTTTTCCTTCTAATTGAAACCTGGAAAGGGAGTGTGTATATGATACTACATTTTGTTTTGCCAAAATTTTGTTGGTGTGCAATGTTAATTCAATCTAACTTATGTGTGCTAAACTTCCATTTGGGTAGACACTGAGCCTTTTACTGAGTTGCATATATAAAGCCTGATTCTAGTTCTCAAGGTATTTGCCACCTTTTAGGAGAAATAAAACAACTGTCCAAATAGCTCTAACGGTGACGCTACATCTGTTGAGTGACATATGAGGAGGATGGACTGCAGAGGAGGAAAAGGGAATGTCCAGCCAGAGACTCCGTTCCAGCTTGGCCCCTTTCAGTGCACAGCCACTCACCCACCCACACCCCCCGGCATGAGCCCTATTCTTTTGGCTCTTATCTTGTGACTAGGGGCCCAGTGCACAAAAATTTGTGCACTCGGGGGGATCCCTCAGCCCGGCCTGTGCCCTCCCGCAGTCTGGGACCCCTCAGGGGATGTCCACCTGCTGGTGTGCCTGGCCAGCCTGGTGAGGGGCTGATGGCTGTTTGCAGGCTTGCCACAGCTCCCATTGACCCAACGTCCCAGTGAGGCTGGCTGGAATCAGGTTTCTGGGGTTTATTTATCTTCTATAATTGAAACTTTGTTACCTTGAGTGGAGGCCTAGGCAGGCAATGGAAGTCTCCTGTTTGCTTCAGCTCCATGGCTTCTATAATTGAAACATTCTTGCTTGAGCAGAGGCCCACCGGCCTAGTCAGGCAGTTGCAACGGAAGCCTCCTCTTTACTCTAGCTCCGTGGCTGCTGGCCTCCATCTTGGCTGGGTTAATTTGCATACAGCCACTCTGATTGGCCGAGAGGCGTGGGCTGCCTGATGGGTGTGGCTTAGGTGTCTTGGAGTGATGGTCAATTTGCATATTACTCTTTTATTAGATTAGATTATATCCTCTGGTTTCTACAGCTTGTTTAATGTGCTTCTGTTGCTGCTCTCCATTTAAACTTCCTGGATTAAAAATCCAGTTTTAAACCATTTTTCTCATGTCTGCCCTTGTGCTCCTTCAAGACATGACATCTAGGCCCCAGGCTTCACATACCATATAAACATAGGTTACAGCAAACCACCTGGCTGGCCACGCCCGGAATTCTTAGCCACACCCCGATTCATAACTGCCAGGCAGTGTGTTCAGGAAGTACATTTTAGTGTAGATTGGTTTGTTCCTTTAAAATGAAAGGTATTTCAAAAAGTAAAAGGGCTATCTAAGTGGTGGGAATGGACAAAAAAACAGTGTAAAGACAAGAAAATTGTCATGGCTTTGGGGAATGCTAAATAACTGCCCTGGAATATAGGTGTACAAAGAAGTGAGTCATAGAAGATCATTCTGGAATAGATCAGTTGAGGTAAAATTGTGGAGGCTGCAGAAATGTCAGTTAATAGTTTTAAATTTTAATTGAATGGTGTTGTGAAGCTATAGAGATTTCCAAGCTAAACATACTCAAGCTTCCCCCACAAGGTCTGTCTGTGTAGGAAGGTTTATAATCCCATGACTGTGTGCGCAAGGCTTCTGTCGGGCCTATTTTTGGCCCCCTTTATCCCCAGATGTCATCTGATGGCACTTGCTTCAGCTGCATGCGTACTTTGTCACTTTCTGATCTGGGACTTCTCTGATGCTGCAGCCAGGACAAGAGGGAAGCTCCTAGTAGACACTGGGTCCTGCAGGCCCAGATGTGCAAGCACGTTAATCCATAGGGCAACCTGTCCCCGTGGGGAGGACTGGACGGGGGTGGGGTGTGTGTATGATAAATGTTCTGGGGCACATTCTGCACAGATCCTATGAGGGTCCAGCTGGATTGAGCCCAGAATGTACTATGGAGTTAATGCCTTAATTTTCTGTTTTATTCTCTGCAGCCTTCCCCTCCTATTCCTTGGGCTCCTTTCCCAAAATAAAACCTTTGATAAATGCCTTGTTTCAGGTCTGTTTTCCCTTGAAAATTTGGGCTAAGACCCATGGGACTTGTGTCTGCCCTAGAGCAAATATGATGAAAAGGTTCCAAACTGCATTTCAAATTCATTGGCTTTATTAAACTGTGTGGGGTTGTTTTTTTTCCCCAATTTATTTTTTTAAGTAAAATATATTTAACATAAAATTTGCCACTTTAAGCATTTTTAAGTGTACAACTCAGTGGCATTAATTACACTCACAGTTCTGTGCTACAGTCATCACTTACACTTCAAAATCACCCCAACAGAAACTCCATCACTATCAAGTAATAACTCCCCATGATCCTCAGCCCCAGTGACTTCTGATTTACTCTCTTCCTCTATGAATTTGTATAGTCTAGGTATTTCATATATATGGAATTACACAATATTTGTCCTTTTGTGTCTGGCTTATTTTACTTCACATAATGTTTTCAAGGTTCTCCAAGTTATAGCATGTATCAGAATTTCATTCCTTTTTATGACTGAATAATATGTCTATTGCCTGTATCTACCACATTTTTTTTTATCCATCCAACCTTTGTTGATGAACACTTGAGCATCCTCAACTTTTGACTGTTGTGAATAATGCTACATTGAATACTGTTATACAAGAATCTGTTTGAATCCTCATTTTATTTCCTTCAGGTATATACCTAGGAGTGGAATTGCTGAGTCATATGGTAATTCTATGTTAGTTTTTAAACAAACCAAACCACTAAGCAGTTTTCCTTAGCAGATGCACCATTTAAATTTCTACCAAAAATGTAGGAATGTTTCTATTTCTCTACATACTCACCATCACTTGCTATTTATTTATTTATTTATTTACTTATTTATTTATTTATTATAGCCAAGGAGGTAAAAATGTTTACCTCCTTGTGGTTCTGATTTGCATTTCCCTATTGACTAAAGATCCTGAACATTTTTTTCATGGGCTTATTGTTCATCGTATATCTTCTTTGTAGAAATATCTGTTCAAGTCCTTTGCATATAAAAAACAAAAGTCGTTTGTGGTTTTGTTTTTGAGATTCAGTTTTTTATGAATGCTGGAAGTATAATATGATATACGCCAGATACATAATTTGCAAATATTTTTCCCATTCTGGCAGTTGTCTTTTCACTTTCCTGACAATGTCCTTAGATGCACAAGAGGTTTTAATTTTGAAGTCCAATTTATCTATTTTACCTAGTTACTCATGCTTTTGGTTCTATACCTAAGAGACCATTGCTAAATTCAAGGTTATGAAAATTTACCACTATGTTTTCTTGAGTCTTTTTATTTTGAGACTTAGTAAGTTTTAGATAGCTCCCACATATAATCTTACTTAATTCTTGCAGAAAACCTACGTAGTATTATTGTTCCCTTTGAATGGTGAGTAAATTTAAGCTCAAAATAGTAATTTGCCCCAAATTGTGCAACAAATAAAATCATAGGACAGGGATTTGAACTAGTGTTTCTAAATTCCTGACAGATACTAATTTGGGGGTTCAGGAATTATAGAATTTCTCAGGAATTCCCCAAAGTCATGTTATTCTTAAAATATTTCCAACATTCTTTATATACTTTAATCATTCTTTATATACTTTAATCATTTATATACTTTATATACTTCAATCTTTATATACTTTAATCATTATATACTTTAATCATTATTAATCATTATCTAAGTGTTTTATTTAACAAATAAGAAATATTAAAATTAGTAGTATTTATTATAGTAAATGTTTCAACACTGGAAAATGCCTGCAAACAGTACTGGCTGGTATTCAAATAAGGTAATATTTGGATATCTCAGAAAGGTTACTGGAACTACAAAAAAGAAATCTCTTGGAGAAATTGCCAATTCAAGGATTTATTTGATTTTGAAACTTGTTATTTCTTAAAAAAACATTCAGAGGATTTAAATAAGGTATACAATGTGTATAAACTTATTAATATTTATTTTATGTGCCATAATGACTCACTATTACAGTAGGTGGGGCCAAAAATACACACTTATAGCATGGCAACAGCTATGAGCAAGAATGGCAGATTAGATAGTGAATATTCCTCTCATATTTTATTGTTATACTTGCTAGAAAAATATAATACTATTTCCCTTTCCCCAGTTTCTCAAATTATTTTTTCCTCAGTATTTAGAAAAACAGAAATCTTCTGAGAAATGCCAAGGAATAATTTCTTCATGAAAGCATTAGTTAGAACCAGTCTGGGTTTCCCCCTTAAAAGTCATATTCTTCCCACTGTTATATCTGGAAGCCTCCTAAGAAGGCTTCCTAAGGGGAAAAGGGGAAAAATTGGGTTTTATGACTAAGAGCTTTTCAATATAACATCTTGAGATCAATTATTTGATGCATTAGTTTCCTTTTGATGCTATTACAAATTGCTACAAACTTAGTGGCTTAAATTAACACAGATTTATTCTTTCCAGAGGCTCAGTGCATGAAAATTCATGCATTTGAGGGGGGGGGGTCCCTCAGCCCAGCCTGCCCCCTCTCACAGTCTTGGAGCCCTCAGGGGTGGGAGGTGATCTGGTGATCAGAGGAAGGTGATGCCCCCATCACACCTTTACTGCTGCCACTGCCGGCAGTGCAAGCCTTGGCTGGCCCTACGTAGCTGGGGGCTGAGGGCGGGTCTGGCCACGCCGCATGCCTGCCACCCCTCCAGCAAGGCTGAAAGGACTGGGGGACTCCATCAGGGCTGAGGGGACTGGGTGCTGCCATCTTTTGTGATGGTGTGATGGTCAATTTGCATATTCCCTCTTTATTAGATAAGATAATTCTGGAGGTCAAAACTTCAAAATCAGTTTCACTGGGCTAGAGTCAAAGTGTTTGTAGGACTGGTTTCTTCTGAAGACTCTGAGGTTTTCTTGTGTTTTTCAGTTTATAGTGGCTGCCTAAATTCCTTGGCTTGCAGCTCCTTCGTAATATTTGAAATAAATTATTCCAATCTCTGTTTTCATCATCATTACATCATCTTTTCCTCTCACTGTAATTCCTTCTTCTTCTTTCTTTTAGAAACTATTGTGATTATAGGGGGTGGGGGATGGGGGGCTTTCTATAATCCAGGATATTATCCCTCATCTAAAGATCTTTAAATTAATCATACTTGCAAAGTCCCTTTTTGCCATATAAACTAATATTCACAGGTCCCAGAGAATAGTAAAAGGACTTGATTCAGGGACCATTATTCAGCCTATCATACTGGGCTTTGTGGTTTACTCTTCAAGTAAGAATAAAAGAGAAATAGGAATGTACAAGACCAGATAACAGGCAAAGAACATCACAGACAAAATTAATAAATTGAAAGAATGGAAAATTTACCTATAATGCCTAAAGTCAGTAATAGATTAATATCTGAGATATCAAGAGATATTTTCATATTGTTACTATAGACAGTCATGGAGCACCAGAGATTCTCCTCTATTGACCAAGATGGCACAAAGGGAGGCTCTTACACTGACTACTCCAAAAGCTAGAAATATGAATGGACAGGGCTTGCCAAAAGCTAGGAGGATGAATGGATAAGGACCCAAGTGTGCCCAAAGCTAGCAAGATAATTGAATAGAAAAATAAAGCCCTCCCCTCCCTATCCTTCTAAGATCCTTGGTTTGAACAGGAAGAAGGGATGGTCTTTGAAATGGAGGGAGATTGGTCTTTAAAATAGAAGTCCACTATTCTTCCAGGTCATGTGGCTCCTGAATAAAACCTCCTTCCTTTCACGCCAGCACCTGACTCAAGAGAGTTTGGCTTTCCTTGTAGCAGGCAACCAAACTTCCAGTGTGTGTGTGTTTTGTTTTGTTTTTTGCTCAGTTATAATATCAAATAAAAATTATATAACAATTTCAATGGAAAAATCAACAAAAAATACAAAAAAGCAGTTTATAGCAGAGGTCACATGACTATAAGGCACAAAAAAAAAATGATGAAACTCAATAGTAATCAGAGAAATCAAACAAGGAGATATCACCTACTAAAAAAGTTAGGAAATGCCATTTGATAATGGGGATGTGGGGACATCTGAACCTTCATACATTGCTGGAGGAAATATAGATTGATGCTGTCATTCTGGAGAGTGACCAGGTACCTATGCACACACTATGACCAGGAATCTCATCCCAGACATACATTTGAAGAAATTCTCACATGAACCCAAAAGAAGAAGTATTTTTGGTATTGGGAAGCTATAGGCAATCTTGCTATACATCACTTAGGAGAGTGGGTAAATAAAATACACTGAGTGGCCAAATTATTATGACCACCTGATGTTTGTAGGCAAATTAGCTATAATTTTGTGCTGAGGTTGCTAGAGGGCCAGACCATTATTAATAGGGAAAAAGGTTGTTTACCATGACAGTAGAAGTGATTTTTTTCTGAAGATATGGGTAAACAATGTGATTTAACAGCCTTTGATAATAGGATAATTGTTGGTACTTGGAGCCATGGAGTGAGTATCAGCAAAACAGCCAAAGGCCTGTTCAAACACCTTTGCTGTCTGCAGTTACCAAAACATCTCCAATTCACACAGGAATACAAGGATTGGATACTCACACACTGGGAAAAAGTCATGTGATCCAATGAATCACATTTCCAGTTGCATCATGCAGATGGCAGAGTGAGAATTTGGCAGAAACAGCATGAAAGCATGCACCCCACATGCATGAGTACAACTCTTCAGGCTGGTGGGGGCAGTGTTATGGTTTGGGGCATGTTTTCCTGGCATGATTTGGGCCCTTTAATTCATGTGGAACAATGTCTGAATAGAACAGCATACCTAAGTATCACTGCTGATCAGGTTCATCCTGTCATGTTGATGATGTATCCAATGGAGATGGCTTCTTCCAACAAGACAATGCGCCATGCCACGGTGCTCATATTGTGCAGGAGTGCTTTCAAGAACATGAGGGAGACTTTACCTTGCTTAGGTGGCCCCCACAATCATCACATCTCAATCCAATTGAGCATTTGTGGGACGAAGTTACAAGAGCCATCAGGCAGCTGGTTCCACAACCATCAAATCTCACAGAACTGGACAGTGCTATTCATCAGACGTGGTGTCAGATTCCTTGCATCGCCTTTCAACATCTCGTGGAATCAATGCCAAGAAGAATCACCACAACATTGAAGGCAAAAGGTGGCCCAACGAAGTACTGATGGGGTGGTCATAATAATCTGGCCACTCAGTGTATACTCTTTCTAAAATTCACATGCAACAATGTACACATAAGCACATACCTCTATTGCTTGCTTCCTCACCAATCCTCAAATTGTCTCTTCTCAATACAGTACCAGAATAATCCAGTTACAGTCTTGCTCAAATTATACCACTCCTCTGATCAAATCTTCCCCAAATCACTCAGAGGAAAAGCCAAACTCCTTGCAGTGGCTTAGGATTCCTACAGGATCTGCCTCAATCTATGAACACTTCTCTTTACCCACACTCGCACTCAGCTCTGCGCCCACCACGCTCACTCTGTATTGACTCCCGCCTCTGGACCTTCTTGTTCGCTATTCCCCTTATTGGGATGCATTCCCTCAGGTGACCACAGGACTCTACTTTTTCAGGTGTTTGCTTAAATGCTATCTTTCGGTGAAGACTTTCCTGATTATTTAGGAATCACTCCACCATGGCCCTCCCTTCCCTGGTACCCTGGTTAATTTTCTCCCTAGTTTGTCACCTTTGAATTACCATATGCTGTGCTTATTTTTATTTTTGTAGATCTCTCTCCATTACCACTTTAGAAAGTAAGTTCCACGAAGGCAGGGATTTCAAAAGACATTAAGATGCACGAGAACTCCAGGACCTCTTGAAATTTTTCTGTTTGGAGATCAGTACAGCAGCATTTCGATGTGTTTGTTTTTCCTGCTTCCCATGGATTTGGGTGTGATCTTTCCTCCTTTTCTGTGCAGGGCTGTTTGGTCACATCTAAGGCTCTAAGATCTCTACCAACGCAAGTGGTAGGTTCACTTGTGTTTGTTTGCTTGCTTTTTAAAATAAAAAAAAGAATATGTATTTTGAATAAGAAAAAGAAAAATCAGTGGATCTTTACACACCAGCTCCTTCTCTCATTTTCTCTTTAGGCATTCTTTTATTGCATTCCGGCTTCCTTTCTCCACCTAGAACATTCAACTGCTCCTAGCAGCTCCTAGGGCTCACCAGAACCCAGCGGGATGAGGGTCCCCAGAACTTAAACTTTGTTAACTTCAGGGTAAATTGGCCTCTGTTGTCCAGCCATCCTGCTCTCTTCATTAAGTTCATTCCGTCTCACTCACACTATTCTATTCTTGACTTTATTTATTTACTAGGGGCCCGGTGCACAAAAATTTGTGCACTCGGGGTGGAGGGAGTCCCTCAGCCCGGCCTGTGCCCTCTCACAGTCTGGGACCCCTCAGTGGATGTCCTATGATGGCCCCAGTCTGCCAGGCGCCTTCTGTGTGTGTGTGTGTGTGTGTGTGTGTGTGTGGCCACTGGGGACCTGCCCCCAGCTGCATCTGAGG
>PVJC01027082.1:0-23528 GCA_004026665.1 Murina feae | reverse complement strand
TAGTCCATCAGTCCATTGCATGTGGAGTCCACAGGGCCACATGGTTATGAAGGGAATATGGGCAGGAGCAAAGCTAAGGAACCAGAGAGCCAATAGCCAAAAAGTGGAGAGAGAGAGCGAGAGAGAGAGCAAGAGAGAGAGCGAGCGCCTACTCTAGCCAACCCATGGTTCTCCAGGTTTGACTGACAGGCACTTTCCTCATGTCACCCAGACTCACTGAGCATGTGGCCATCTTCCCCTCCGTTGGACCTCTTCCCTCAGTGACCTGCAAGGTGTGGGCCAATGGTTCTCTAGAGGCTGTGAAATTACAGCTTCCTGGTGAAGGTGTCCAAATGGCTATGCTTATAGTGTTTGGCTTCCCTTTTGCTCCTTTCTGATTACTAATAACTAGAGGCCTGGTGCATGGATTCATGCACTGGTGGGGTCCCTCAGCCTGGCCTCAGGGGATCAGGCCAAAACCGGCTCTCTGATATCTCTCGAGGGGTTCCGGATTGTGAGAGAGCGGTTCTTGGGTGACACCCCGGAACTGGGCTCCCTCCTCTCTGGTTCTGGGTGTGTTACCTGAGAACTGCAGCTGCCAAGTCACCATAGCTCAGCAGCTCCTGTGTTGAGTGTCTGCCTCTTGGTGGTCAGTGCGCATCATAGCTACTGGTTGGATAGTCAAACCATCGCCCAGTTGGGCAGTCGCTTAGGCATATATATATATATATATATATATGCTAATTACAACTGTATCAATGACATTCTAATTTTCTTTGAGGAATTATTCTTTTTTTGGAGACGTTATACTATAGTGGTTACAGTGATGGGTATATTATTAGAACCATATGATGTTCAGAGATGCCACTTATGACTCCTTAACTTCAGTTGGTTTTCTCAGGGTGTTGGGGTCCCACAGTACAAGGTAGAAACATTCAAATATGGCTCTATAGGCAGAAACAGACACTCCGCCACCCACACACTAATATTAACAGAAATGATTTGTATCTGCTTCTAAACTGCACTCCTATCACAAAGTAAATTTCAGTTTCTACGAGTATTGAAAGTCAATATCCCTTCCCCCATAAAAATTAAGAGCTGGGCTTAAAACCATTTAGACAACCAGCTCTCAGCAGTATGGACATTAAATTCCAGCAACACTGAAGAAAGCTCCTCCTTTCTTTCCCTATTTTCCTAGAGCAATGAATTCACATAATGCCATTTGACATAAAATATGAATTTATGGTTACATTGTCTCTTCTGTTGGTCCATTTAGCATAAATGTTGCAACTGACCTAGATAGCAGAAAGTACATTTTATTCTAAGTACCTGAAATTAAAATAGATTGAATTATTTTCTTGTATGTATCATTGTTGAAGTTCTGTTACACTCCGAATTAATACAAATAGCAGTAATAACACAACTGTATGCACCTGGCATGTATTATTGGATTTACCCCAATAATGCTTGTTCATAATTGGGCACTTCTACCCATGTAATTGAAAGTTTTTAATATCTTAAAATCAGAGTGTTTTTTTTATTTTTTTAAAATATATTTTATTGATTTTTTTACAGTGAGGGAGGGAGAGGGATAGAGAGTTAGAAACATCAATGAGAGAGAAACATTGATCAGCTGCCTCCTGCACACCTCCCACTGGGGATGTGCCCGCAACCAAGGTACATGCCCTTGACCGGAATCGAACCTGGGACCTTTCAGTCTGCAGGCCGATGCTCTATCCACTGAGCCACACCGGTCAGGGCAAAAATCAGAGTGTTTTAAAAATCAAATTTTCAGTAATATCACCAATAAAGGAAGCAAGGCAAGAGGTTATGGCAGCTGTAAAATAGATTTTGCTATCTTTCTGAAGTGTGTGTTGGCAGCATAGGTCAAAAGCCATAAAATGTGCCTACCCTTTGACCCAACAAATCTTCCCCTTCTAAGATCTATCCTAAAAAATAAAGATGTGCATACAAAATTAGCTCATTTTTTTTTAATTACAGCATCATTTATAGAGCCAAAAAAATGGGAGTAATTTAAATATATAATTATAGAAACTTGGAATTATAAAAATGCTATAGATCCAAACAGCAACGAATTAGGTCCACTTTAAATTGTTTTTTTATACATATTTTAAATTTTACATTAAAATGCAAATGTGGAAACTCCCACAGAATATATAGAGCCTATTGAGTTATTGTAAGTTACCCCACCCAAAACTGCCACCCCAAGAATTCTCCCTGTGTTGCATCTCAATCACTACCCTTCCATTTCCATAAAGAACCACTATTCTGACTATTATAGCAATTATTTTCTTGAATCTTTATTGGTCTAGTCACCCAGACTTTAGAATTCAACCTGCTGATTAAAACACAAATACAAAGCAATTTTTATGTCTTTTAAGTTTCTAATAACCTGAATTTTTTTCTCCTGTGTCTTGCATTTCTTTCTTTTCCTTACATTTTTTTTGTGTGTATATGTGTATGTGTGTGTGTGTGTGTGTTGAAGACCCTGGGGGCATTTTGACTTGTAGAGTTTCTGGTCTGGATTTTGTAGGTTGTGTATTCTTGGTACATTTCAACTTGTTTTTCTGTCCTCTCTATTTCCTGCAAACTGGCAGCTGGGTCCAGAAGCTTGTTAAAATTTATGTTTTATTCCTTTTGCAAGTCTATTGGGAGAGGTGTGCTTTCTCATATGAATACATGTATAGTGTCAGACAGCTTCACATTTTATGATAGTTACAGCTGCTGATGATCACAGTTAGGTCTATTAATGACTAGGGTTGTAGCCATGTTCTAATTCTACCAAATCTTTTTAAATGTATTAATTGGAAAAACTATTACAAAGACATGCTTTACATTATCTACTGTTTATTTGGTGACCGAGTAATACACTGTTAGAATCCTAATCATGGGTAAGTTTCCCTATTGGTCAGTTTTCAAGAGTACTGTCCATTCTCTCTTACATTTTAGTCCTATTTCTAAAGCAAACTCTCAATCCTTATGTCAGTGTCTCTCTAATCACTTTGGCTATTTGAAGCTCTTTCTCTAGCATATTTCATAGGAAGATCTCATAAGAAAAATAATCTACTAGTTCTTTTATGTTGGTAACAGTTTGTACTCTTCATGGGAAGTTACTTTTGTTGGATAGAAATCCTTGACTCACATCATCTTCTTTCCTTGAATCTCTTAAATGTTTTTACTCTTCTTTAACATAAAATATTGTATTGAAAAGTCAGATGGTAATTTAATTTTCTAGCCTAGAATGTTATATACTACTGCTTTTTCTAGATGCCCAAAGAATTTTTTGTTTCTTTGTTTAAGTTTAGGAATTTTACTAGAATATGTTTTGTTGTTCATTATTCTGTACTGATATTCTGAAGCACATAGTATGAACATCAAATCATTTTTTATCTTATAAATTTTTCTGAAATTGTAGTTTTAGTGTTTGCTGTTTCTTTGCATGAAGTTGAGTTTTTCTTCAAGGACTCTTATCTTAAATATTTATCATTTTCTTTCAGACCAAGTCAGTCTCCTGTTTCCTTTTTGATTTAAAATAAGTTCTTTTTTTACCTTCAATTTTTTTCTTAAATCAAAAGAGTATTTATTCAACCCTGTGTTCCTTTGTATTGAATTCATTCGACCCTGTGTTCCTATTGTATTGAAATTTTTCTTTTCTTTCTAACTCTATTTTGATCATTTCTGAGAATTTCCAATTCTGATTTCTATCGTTCTTTCAACTTTTGTATTATTTTCTTAATGTCATAAAGAGAAGTTTAAGTTTTGATCTACTTTATAGTCATGTCTTTTTTTGGCATGTAGAGATGTTATTTTGCTTGTTTTCTTTTTTCTTACATTAATTTTATATGGGATTTGGCCTTGATACTTATCACTTGTTCATTTTTATGTGAATTTAGTTTTCTTGAACTTAATTTATCTTATTTTTTTTTTAATCCTCACCCAAGGATATTTTTCTGTTGATTTTTAGAGAAAGTGGAAGAAAGAGAGAAATATAGATGTGAGAGAAACATATCAATTGGTTGCCTCCTGCACGCACCCTGACCAGGGCCTGGGCCAGGGAGGAGCCTGCTAACCAAGGTACGTGCCCTTGACTGAACCCAGGACCCTTAGGCCTGCAGGCCAAAGATTTATTTACTGAGCCAAACCAGCGAGGGCTTGAACTTAATTTTTATGCAAATTCAATTTTCCTGAACATTACTCTGAGTTTCAGGGTAAAGTTTCTAATTTCACAGATCTTCCTCTGCTATTTTTTTTATAGTGTTCCAAACTATGAAAATTTTGTTATTTTTCTGCTCAGTTCCATTTCTACCCCCAGTAGTTTTCTCCGCAGTGTGAGCTTCTGTCTTGGGAAAAAACCAGGGAGGTTGGATACTAAAGAAGTATAGGTGCTCTCTCTGGGTGGTAAGGTTAAAGAGTTTCTTGCTTTTATCTCTTATTTTGCCTTACTGTGACTAAGAGAACTTTACTTTTTAATGTAAGTGTAGAGCAGAGTAATTTTGATAGCAAATCTCCAATCTTTTCACTTAAGCAGAGTCACTCCTTTATTTGTAAAGCAGGTATTAACCAAACCCTACATGCTGATCACTGGGACTTTATCTGCAAACAAAACAGATATGGCACTTAAAAATCCATTGTGAGCTGGTTGGTAGGAATCTCCAAAATTCTTCACAGTGATTATCTATTAGGTCTGCACAGATGGACCCATTCCAACAGAATGTTGTCTGATTGGTAAGTTTAAGTTTTTTCACATAATAAGCTCATTTGGTAACTGTTGCTTTTATATAGTTTTCTTCTTTTCCTCCGCCCCTCCCCCCCTTTTTTTGTTGTTGTTAATCCTCACTGAAGGATATTTTCCCACTGATTTTTAGGTAGAATGGAAGAGAGAAGGAAAGACAGAGAGCAACATTGATGTGAGAAAAACACATAGATTGGTTGCCTCCTGCAGGAACCCAACCAGGGGCCCGGTTGGGGAGAAGCCTGCAAGCAAGTTAAGTGCCCTTGACTGGAATTGAACCCAGGACCCACTGAGCCAAACCAGCTAGGGCGCTTCAGTTTATCTAGTTTTCTGACAGTCCCTTCAGGCTTATATTACTCAGTGCCCTTTGATAGCTTTTTTCCTTATTTCAGACTCTTTTGAAATAGTCTCCTTCAATGTTAACTTCACTTTCCAAGTTCTGTTGATGTTTTCTATTTAAACTTGGCTTTAACGCCTTAAAGTTATTTGGAAAATAGTTTTCATAGAAGCAGATTATCTAAAGAAAGTTGTTTCATTTTTCAACAAGGAAAGTTTCTACTTCTACAGTGCTCTTAAGCTACAGTATTACACTCAATTTTGGGATTTTAAAAAATAGCCCTACATTACTACTTGTCTGGAGTCTAGGTGATTAATTTTTGGTGGGTTAATTCTTTTCTTTGATATACTGGATAAATTCTTATGCTCTGGATTAAGTTCCCCAGAAATTTCATTTATTCAAAATAAAACATAAAAGAATAACTTCTTGCCCTGACTGGTTTGGCTCAGTGGATAGAGCGTCGTCGGCCTGTGGACTCAAGGGTCCCAGGTTCGATTCCGGTCAAGGGCATGTACCATGGTTGCGGGCACATCCCCAATAGGAGGTGTGCAGGAGGCAACTGATCGATGTTTCTCTCTCACTGATGTTTCTAACTCTCTATCCTTCTCCCTTTCTCTCTGTAAAAAATCAATAAAATATATTAAAAATTTTTTTAAAAGAATAACTTCTTTTTAAAGAATCAGATATACAGCATGTCTGAGTAATTAAAAAAGAGTCCATGTAACAAATAAAGATTACTTTTTAAAACCAACTTCAGGCCATGAAATTTCCTTTGTGGTTGAAGTGCTTGTTCACAGATGCAAAAAAGCTGGCAACAAAGATAAAATCACTTTATCCACTTTACATGTTGACTTTAAAGCTGATGAAAGATAAGAATAAACATGGTGTGCAAACTGCTCTGCTAGTTTACAATTTAAGAAACAAAAGGTGGCTTTATAAAACAAATAATATTTAATCTGGAAAAATATACTGTGTGCTAGAGTCCTTTAGGAATCAATTGGAAGGAAATAATGAGACTGCAATTAGCAGTTAGGTATTATAAACTAATCTTTAGTTATTTACGGTAATACTAGAGGCCCAGTGCATAGGGTCCCTACACCTGGCAAGTGATCTGGGCTGATCTGTGGGGCGACTGGAAGGGTGATTGGAGGGGCCCTTGTTGGCACCTGCCTCGGCTGGCCTGGGGCCAGCAGGCCAGGGGAAGCTCCTGCATTGAGTGTCTGCCCCCTAGTGGTCAGTGCACATCATATCAACTGGTCATTCCACTGGTCATTCTACCATTCAGCTGTTTTGCATATTAGGCCTTTATTATATAGACTTGAGATCAGAGTATAAGACTGAAAACAATCAGTTGTAATTTTCCATAAGATGTTTCTGCAACCTCTATATATACAAAACTCTTTATTTTGTTGCATCTACCTAACACATGCAAGATTCTGGCTAATCCTGAAACAGACGAATATATTCCACAACTTACATAAAATGTTTCTTTCCCTTGACAAACTTAACTTATATAATATATATACTAGGGGGCCAGTGCACGAAATTTGTGCACTGGGGAGGGGGGGTTTCCTCAGTCCAGCCTTCCCCCTCTCACATATTGGAAGTCCCCAGGGGGTATCCTACTGATGGCTTAGGCCTGCTTCCTGTTCCCCTTGGGGAGCAGGCCTAAGCCCCAGTCTGGCCTCCCTTTGTGGGAGGTGACCAGGCTAATCAAAGGAAGCCACCAGCACCATCACCCTACTGCTGTAGCCACTGCCACTCACCACAGGCACCAAGGTATTCTCACCAACATGAACTCCAGTCCCTTCACCATGAAACAATGACAACTTTCTTTAGGCATTTTCAAGATGTGTCTTTCATAGGATATGACATTTCTTTGTTTTTTATCCTCACCTGAGGATATGTTTCCATTGATTTTTAGAGAATGTAGAAGAGAAGGGAAAAATGGAGACAAACATCAAAGTGAGAGGAACATTTTGATTGGTTGCCTCCTGCATGAGCCCTGACCTGAGCCCTGGCCAGGGAGAAGCCTGCAACCTGGGTACGTGCCCTTGTTCAGAATTGAACCCAGACCCTGCAGTCAGCAGGCTGAGGCATTATGCACGGAACCAAATTGGCTAGGGCAGGTTATGACACTTCTTAGCCTTCCAGCAGTGGACCTTCGTTTTTTCCTCCAGGAGTGTGGTGGCAAAACCCTAGGTCACCTTTTTGGATTCTTATTACCCAAGTTACTAAGAATATTACCAGCTTAGCCAATGAGTGGTAAGAAAACGTGTTTCCTCTGTAGTTTACTCCCATCTTTGGCTCCACCCCTGTCCCTCCAATCCCAGCTCCACCCCTGCCCAAGCCTGTAACCTCTGGCCAAAAATGTATGCCTGGAAGGGGACCCCCAAGACCCCTGAAATCACTGGCTCTGACCCTTCCCAGGCCTGCAGCCTCTGGCCAAGGCTGTAGGCCTGGGAAGAGGACCCCCAGGCCCCTACATTGCCGGCTCTGTCTGTGCCCAGACCCCTGAAATTGTAGGCTCCACCCCTGCCCCACTGTAGCCTCTGGCCAAGGCAATAGGCCTGGGCAGGGGACCCCCAAGCCCCTGCTTTGCTGGCTCCACCGGTGCCCAGACACCTGTGACCACAGGTTCCACCCCTGCCCCTCTGATCACTGGCTCTACAGAGCCCAGGCCCCTGTGATCTCCAGTCTTGCCCCTGCCCAGGCCTTATGCCTGCATAGGGCACCCTTATACCCCACTGATCACCTGTTCTGCCCCTGCCCCCTCTGATCACTGGCTCTGCCCTTTCCCATGCCTCAGGCCTCTGGCAAAGGCCTCTGGCCTGGGCAGGGGACTCCCAGCCCCCTCTGACTGCCTGTTCTGCCCCTTGGGCCCCTCGCCTCTCCTGCCACCTGCCTGGCTGACAGGCCTGACCACTTAAGTGGCAGGGCTGAGCCAGACTGGGTGCCGCCATCTTGTGCCTATGGTGGTGGCCACCTTGTGGCCATGGGGGTGGCCATCTTTGTGATGGAGTAATGCCTAATTCGCATATTACTCTTTTATTAGATAGGATTATTTCCATATTTTCCTTACCATAGGTCATCTATTTCTGAGAATGAATAGAAATTTGCCTTGTACCTTAGCTTAGGTCCAATTTGGTTGCTTATAACATAATCTCTGTTAATTGCAGTGAATCAAGTTTTCTCTTTACTTAATTATTTTCTTGTGGTCTTACATTAGGGCCATCAATATAAAATAGCCATTGATTGCCAGTATGCTAGGTATATATGGAAAATCTAATAGAAATTCTAAATCTGAAATAAAAAAATTACAAAAAGAAAACATAATATCCAATTTTTAAAAATGGGAAAGGACTTAGACACTTCACCAATGGAGGCACACAAGGTTTCACTATCATCATTCTTTATGGAAATGCAAGTTGAAATTATGCCATGATGTGACACACTACACATCTATCAGAACAGCTAAGATAAAAAGTACTGACAATGCCAAGAGCTAGCAGGTTTGTAGAGCAAATGAAACTCTCATGCACTCTTGGTATGCAAAAAGTGATAACAATTCTGAAAAACAATTTGGCATTTTTCTTTTTGTAAAAACAATATTTTTATTGATTTGAGAGAGAAAAAGGGAGAGGGAGAGAGAGATAGAAACATCAATGATGAGAGGGAATCATTGATTGGACTCCTCCTGCATGCCCCACACTGAGGACCAAGCCCTCACCTGGGCATGTGCTCCTACCCGAATTGAACCGTGACATCCTGGTTCATGCGTTGACGTTTATCCACTGGGCCATGTGGGCCGGGCTTGGTATTTTTATTATAAAATTACACATGTACTAGAAATCCTACTCCTAGATATTTACTATAGAGAAATAAAGACAATGTTCCTATAAAAAAACCCATACTCAAATGTGTGTAGCTGCTCCATTAGTAATTTTCAAAGAGTGGAAACAATCTGATTGTGCTTCAGTGGGTGAATTGATGAACTGTGGCACATCTCCACAACACTATTCAGCAATAAAAAGGAATGAAATATTGACACACACAACAATTTGGACGAATCTCAAAGATATTAAGCTATGTGAAAGAAACCAGTCCTGAAAAGTTATATACTATATGATTCCGTATATTAAACGTTTTGTAAAAGGCAAAATGCAATAACAAAACAGATCAGTGGCTGCCTGGGTTGGGAAGTTGACGTGACTAAAAAAGGGAGGGTGTGAGAGTAGTCTGGGCTTTTAGAATGGTTTTTACTCTGATTTTGTGGTAGTTACATGAATCTGTTGGATTGTTAAAAATCTAACTCTTGTAAATGTTACTGGAAGGTTGACTGAAGAATTTTTAAAGACCAATAAACTTACTTTTTGTTACAAAAGAAAGTAGCAGTGCGTTTGTTTTCATTTGCTAATTAGCAGAGTATCACATGGATATCCTAATCCCCTGAGCAGTGGCTGGATTGCCTCCCCTCACTGTGGCTGCCACCTCTCCAGCTTTGTAGGCTCTTCTGGATCTTGGCAAAATCTGCCTGCAGCTGCCCGTTTTGAGTGGGACCAGAGCACGAACAATCTTCAGCAGGTCCAGGCTGTGCTACAAATTGCTTTGCCACTTGGCTCCTTATGAATCAGTACACCCAAAGATACAAGGTGGGGCAAAAGTAGGCTTACAGTTGTTCATATGAAAAAGGACATGCAGGTTATGATTATTATAAGAGCCTTAGTAACTCTGTGTTTTGAGTACTCATAATTGTAAACCTACTTTGACCCATCTTGTATTATATTCAGTATCACTGCAGAAGTCATTTACATTATTGGCATACAACTTTTTATAGAATTCCTTTAGAAACAAAGTCGTCTTGCTATGTATTTCATTTTAACTTACATTTAACATACACTTTCTGTGGCAAACAGAGATGCTGTATGGAGCCTCTCGCAATCACTAATAAGATCCTTAGGGTTTGGGAATAAGCCGCATCATCTTCTGCAGACAATATATTCTCTATTTGAAAGCAGCTTCTGTGGATGGGAGCACTAAAGACTGAATACTTGCTAACAAGACGCAGCTTCCTATGATTCCTACATCCGTTGCATGACTGTCTCTCCCCCAACCCATATTTCAGGAGGAGTTTCCTTTCTATAATATTGGGAAGGAAAAAGGGATGAAATGATATGCTTTTCAGGCACCTGCCAGAACTTGCTGCTTTACATTCATGTTCAAAAATTGCCCCAGAAGAGCCGACCTCCAGTTGAGCACATCTCTGGATATTATTTTTGGCTATCTACCTCATGTGGAAAGAACCGAGCCTGAGGTGTGCATTAACCTGCTTCATGGGCAGTTGCTAATGGCTTGGCTGACTGAGGAGGAACTTGTAAAGACCAAGATAGAAATCTGATGACTACGAGGTTTCAAGAAGCATGCAAATTGACCTCTCAGATTGGGCATTTGTATGACCTATATAAATACCATCTGAATGCATTTATTACTAACTCTTAATAATATCAAGAGTTCTTTCCCACTGCCCCTTTCCCCCTAAGCCTTCTGAGGCCTGTGGTCACAGTCTCAGAGATGAGGGCTGTAGCAGTTGCTGCCAGTGTCCTGCCCAAAGTGTGCTGGACCCTAACTTTTTCAGTATGTTTAGATGAGTTCAAACTGAAGAAATCTGCAAGTGTGTCTAAACATTTTTTCCTGGCCTTTTTTTTTCTCATACATGCAACCGACCAGAATTCCTTGGGAATTCATACCACTCAGAGTAGACTTCAACCAATGACTGATGAGGACTGAGGTATAAATAAATACCTATTGCCCTGATATTAAGCAGGGTCAGTTCTGAGATGTGTGCTTCACATGTTTTCTCAGAGTTTCTTCTTGAGTTAAGCTCCATTTGTCCATTATGGTAGCTGGCGTCATAACTCAGGCCTTATTAACTGTCTACTTTTCCCTTGTACCACTTCACCACTCCACTGCTTGATTTTCCTGCATCTCCTACATAAACTGCCTGCATTGTGACCATTTCGTTAGTATCCCTTTGCAGTGCAACCAGAGGTGCTATGGCTTCTACTACTTCTGAGTGTCCAACTTTCCAACAACAGGGGCCAAAGTGAAATCTGCAGTGCCACCATTTCCTATAGATTCCAGCAAACTCTCTCATCAATGATGATTACATTAGACACTGTCCTTTACAGAAGTATGTTTTTACAGGATAAAAATATACTCTTGTAGATAATTGGTCTTTAAACATAAGGATCTCCTGTCAGAACCATATTTAGGACTTTATCAACTGACACAGTATTCACCCAATGCCTCTGACCAAGGGCACACTCTGGAATTAAGACAGTGGTTCACAACATACAATTCATTCATCTTATTCTGTGTTCCACTAATAAGGAGGAGTAAAACTGGTGTCAGAGTTGCATAAGACGTAGTTGTGTCATCAGCTGGAAGATAATCTATCATGAGAGACAGGGATGCTATCCTAAAATGCTCAATATTGTCTTAGACCAGTGACCAGTTACTTCACAGCCAGAATACACAGGTTGAAAACCAAAGGATGAAAATATATGTGACCTTTCTAAATAAAGTGTTAAATAACCCACTTCAAGAATTTTGCTACCTGCTTCAACATCTTTAAGCACTGGTCAGTTTGAAGGTCCCTGTGTCTGTATCAAGGGAGGAAATTTTCTACCAGTGACCATAGTCATGGTTTTACATAGAATCTCATCTGCCATTCAGGCTCCTCATTCATCTGGCAAATGGTTAAAGAAAAACACTGTGATTGACCATGATTACCAAGTGGTTTGTGGTATAAAATGAGGGCAAGGGAGACTATTTGTAGCACAGAGGATCCACTGAGACACCTTTCCATGTTCTCTTGCTCAGTCTCTCTGGTCAGTGGAAAACTAGAGCTCGGTGCTGGGACAGATTAATGATTATATGGAATGGGCAGAAATAGATAGTTGTGCTTAACTTAGGTTCCATGATCAACTACTGAAGCAGATACTGAAACTCATTTGTTTAATTTTAGTTATTTTTTTCTTCCTTCTATACACTTTTGCCCACATTACCTCACATAGAGAGCATTGCTGGCAGCTAATATTTTTGGTTTCAGATGGGAATTGGACCAAATAAAATGATCTCACAATGACAGAGTAGCTGATGAAAAATTCTGTGCCTCCCACTTTGAGAATACAAAATTTTATTTGAAAAAAGAACAATGCGTCAATCTTTGGGGCAGAAATAGTAATAACACACTGGATACTGTTTGTTGTTTTCTATAAATTATCCACACATTTGTAATTAATTTTTAAATAAAATCTTCTCATATAGTCAGTTTCTGTGTGCATCCATTTCCTGCTTGGACTCTAATGGATACATTCTTTTAGAGGAAATATATGTGCATATCATTCAAAATGTTAAACTCCCATTGAGCTACAAATACAGTTTATTTTACTAGTTCTGTGTTTTTCAAAATTTTTAATTTTTAAATACTATCATCACAATTTTAAACCCCCCTTTCTTATAGAAAATTATTTATACAGTTATATCCCAGAAACTGCTTTGTTTTGTGTGAGTTCCTTTTTGTGTCTTTTATCTTCTGCTAGATTACAGATATATCAAGGGCAGGTTTCATGAATTATAGGGATGTTCATAAAAGCATGTAATTCAGTATTATACACTTGGTAAGCACTAAATAAACATTTTGGCATAAACTGCATTATCCTGAAAACATAATAATCAGAATATTAGGAGGAACAAATCTTGGAATAATGACCTTGCTAGTCCATATCTTCAATGTAAAATGCTTTAGTCTTGAACAAAAAAGCTAGCTTAGGGAACATTTCTGTTGCTTAGAAATACTGACACACTGATGTGGACTATCTTTGCCAAGCGATGTGAACATTTACAGCCTCCAATAATCATGAAGAAGTCTGAGACATGATGACTATATTTAACCATTAAAACTTATTTAAATATTCAGGGAACAAATGAAGAGTTCATTATGGGAGGAACTTTGCATGGTTTGAAGAATTTATCTTAGTCATTTCTTTTTCTTCCAGACCCTGGAGTATGACAAATGCACTTAAGTAGAATAAACCATTCATGGGTCTCTTCAAGCTTGGTTCTGTTTCATTTTGACATAATCCCACTAGTCTTTAAGCTCTTCCTTATCTTCTAGAAAAAAGCTATATACTAAGTTAGCATTATATTTTTCCTGTCCACTATTCTCTAAGAACTCCTTTAGTAGGGAATGGTGCTAATTGAATATCAATGCTTCTACAATTTTCAATGAACACACACACACACACACACACACACCCTATATAATAAAGGCCTAATATGCAAATTATGTCCTTCAGCAGTCATTCAACCAGGAGACTGGGAGTTTGACCACTCGTTCTGACATGTGCTGACCACCAGGGGACGGCATGGAATGTGGTGGGTGACACAGTGCTGGCAGCAGGCAGCAGTGGAGACACTGCTGGTCCTTATGGGTCCCGATGAGAGTGGGACCATGGCAGGATGGTGGAACAGGTGAGCAGGTGACATCAGGCTAAGGTGGGTGTGAGTAGGGGTCTAATCGCCTGCAGACGGTGACCAGTGGTGGTGGCGGGGGGAGGAGGGACCCGGCCCTGATCAATTGCCCTGCAGGTGGGATGGTGGAGCAGGTGAGGGGGCAACACCAGGCCAACACGAGGTGCCAGGTGGGGCTGTGAGGCTGGGGGTGAGAACTGGGGCCCAATCTCCAAAGGTTACCCTGAAGGACCAGACCCATACATGAATTAGTGCACTGGGCCTCTAGTTAGGTCATAAATAAGTTTTAAGACACCATTTCTGAATTGTTCATATTATTAACAATTCAGAAATATTGTTAATATTATTAACAATTCAGGAATCAGATTCATCTGCCCTTGACCAGAATTGAACCTGGGACCTTTCAGTCCGCAGGCTGATGCTCTATCCACTGAGCCAAACCGGATAGGGCTACTTGTATAATTTTAATAAAATTTCTATGTTGGAGGAATGAGTGTACTCATTAGTGTAATTTGCAATTCTCATTGACATAACACCAATATTTTATGAATGGAAAAAAAAAACACCCTATATGTTATAGAACTAAATTTGGATGTGGGGAATTTCCTGATAATTTTGATTGGCTACTATATTTCAGACACTCTATTACACTGCCTCATTAATTTATTTTTACAAAACCTAAGGTATAACCCTAACTGGTTTGGCTCAGTGGATAAAACGTCGGCCTGCGGACTCAAGGGTCCCAGGTTTGATTTCAGTCAAGGGTATGTACCTTGGTTGCAGGCACATCCCCAGTGGGAAGTGTGCAGGAGGCAGCTGATCAATGTTTCTCTCTCATGGATGTTTCTAACTCTCTATCCCTCTCTCTTCCTCTCTGTGAAAAATCAATAAAATATATTAAAAAACAACAACAAAAAAACTCCTAAGGTATATGTTATTATCATATTGAGAAACAACAAATAATTGCCCCACAGTCAGACAGCTGGGAGACTAGGTAATTAAATTTATATCTGCTAACTTTCTAGAGCACTTTCTACTATTTTTCTATTAATCCAACTTGGTCCCCTGACTCATAATTCAATGCAACTGTCTATTTTTAAAATTGATTTGTAAACAATTAAAAACCCAATTGAAATGCAAATATAATCTAGAAAATACAAAAGTAATAAGACTATTGCATGGTTGAAAAACTCTTTTTCACCAAGGAGTAAATAAGCATAGAGAAATAATTTCTCAAGAGAAATTCAAATATGAAAATAAAGATGGTATAAATGATGAGAAATCAGATTTTGTTATACTACTAGAGGCCTGGTGCATGAATTTGTGCACAGGTGTGGTTCCTCGGCCTGGCCAGCGATCAGGGCTGATTAGGGCTGGCCAGCTGGGGAGGGACTGCAGGAAGCTCCAGGGTGTGTCTGGCCTTCTTGTCCAGTCCTGATCAGCTGGACCTCAGCAGCAAGCTAACCTATGGGTTGGAGTGTATGCCCCCTGGTGGTCAGTGTGCATCATAGTGACTGGTTCAGCAGGCCAGACATAATAATAATATGCTTTTATTATACAGGATATTTTAAAATTAAATTCTTAGGACTAAATTTAACTGATAAAATTTTAAAACAATAATTTGTGCAATTTTGAAAAATAATTGCCTTTACTGTAATTTTTATAGTTTCCAGTAATGCAGATGAGAGTGTGAGTATATAGGGGAGTATATTAAAATTATTAACTTCAGACTAAACTTTCACTATGTTATTGTATTGTCCTGATTCAAATTTTAAAAAGAACAACTGGAAAGATAAATGGTAAATATGAGAAGTTGATTTTGACATTCATTTATCTCTTTGTCCTAGTCCTTTATGTCCTTATGAGGAAACCCATTCTTCCCCCTAGGTTTCAGTATTCTATAGTTTAAAGAAGATTCTTACAACCTTAATTCTAAGTGAGACTTATCTAATTACCCTCAGGCATTGAAGAAAGCTTTATTAGAAGAAACTGATAGTTTTCTACTTCCTTTATGATCATCTACCTTTTTATTTCTAGATCAGAGATTCATGTATTGTTCAAGAATACATTTCTCATTCTATACCCAGCTATTACTCAAAATGTTAAAATGCTGCTCATGGATCATTTCTGTCTGTCAGTAGGAACTGTGAGGAGGTCAGTTAGTAAAGTCTGAACCATACCAACTTGAAGTCTGTTGTATGGACATCTGAGATGACTTCCCCCAAACCTGGTGATCCCAACTAAGCTGAGAACTGTGTAGTTACCCTCGAGTCCCCTACCTGTGGCTATGTCATGCTGGGTGGATTTGTAATTTTATTGTATTGTGGTTTATATCTTAGTGATAGGATTTCCCTTCCAGCACTGGCATATTAACTCCTATTACGTTCTAATTGCACTTTCATGAAAAACTATTCATTATTAATCAGCAAATGTCAAAATCTTACATTTGGAGCTAGTTCCTGAGTTTTTGGCCAATGTAGATAATTTCCAACATGAAAATTCCAATAGAATATTGAGAAGGCACCTCAGATTCAACACATTCCTGATCAAAATGTGAGCAGTTAGCCTACTCCAAGACATCTGCAATGTTGCCCAAGCCAGAGGCATGGAAGTTGTCTCTGACTTATTCCTAATGCTTCAGTACCCAATGCCTACTTTCCTTTCCTGCCTTTCTGACTGTCAAAAGGAGTAGCTTTCGAAGTCCTGTTCCATAGTGCAAGTGCCAAAAAATTCTAGGTGAAGAATGTTTTGCAGTATTTTCTACTCTGTGTATGATACTGATATCTAATGTTATTTTATTTTCTATTCATTATTGAAGTCTTATACCAAAAGCAAGATTTTATGCTTTCATTAAGGAAAAAAAATTGTATCATTTCTCTCACAATTTCAGACACCAAATAAAGCAAAAGTTTTCTTTTCAGTCTAACCTCAACCTAGATGTGGAGAGGTTTGTATAATGAATTTTGGCATATGTTCAAACCGTTTTATCACTAAGAGTCTGGCAATAGTGAAAATTTAAACTTATCCAATTCTTTTTTTCGTCAGAAAGAATTCTATTCTGAAAATGAAATTCACCCTCTCATTATCTCTTTATGCACTTTCAGATCCCAACCCTATGCCCTCATATGGACCATTAATATCGATAAAGTGGGGTTGAGTGAAAAGACTCATGACCTGAAAATAGACCAGGCAAACCATGAAGTTCAATATAGAAATAGCTCTTTATATCTATTAAGTAGGCCCTCAGGTGAATATCAGAATGCTTAAACTCCTTGTGCACCTGACCATTCATATTGTATGACCTGGGGCAAGACTGAAAATTTGCCTGGAACTAGACTGACTTATTTGTAGTATTTAAGGATTATTATAATATTAACACTTTTGTAGTAGAGGATGAAAAAAAAGACAGTGTTTATATAATAGCTTCCTAATTTTTAAGTACATTTTATTTATTATTGCTAGTGTAATGATACATGAATAATGAATTAAGCTTTAGGTGAAAATGCTAAATGAATTGGGCTTTTACTATGTATTCTAACAAAAATCTGCTTCCTAATTCTTTTCTCTCAAATTTTGAAATTAACTTATTAATCTATATATACTAGTATAAAATGCTAATATGCAAACTGTCTCCTTGATAGTTTGGCCTAGAGACTGATTGCTTGCTATGACATGTGCTGACCACCGGGGGCAGCACAGAATGAAGTAAGGCCCTGGCTGCCAGCCAGAAGGCCCCAATCAGCCCTGATCATCAGCCAGGCCTAGGGATTCTACCTTACATGAATTTTGTGCACTGGGCCTCTAGTAAAAAATAAATGTAAACTCCTAATTTACCTACTCTCTTAAAAATATAAACTATTCTAAAATACTCAAGCAGTGTATGAAAAGATAGATTGATATAAAGAATATATGTGTAATACTACCTTGCCTTCTCTATTTAATGCTACTTATGCGTTATATACAATAGAAGCATGTTGCACATATTATACTAGAGGCCCTGTGCACAAAATTTGTGCACTCAGGGGGGGGTCCCTCAGCCAGACCTGTGCCCTCTTGCAGTCTGGGACCCCCGGGAGATGTCCACCTGCTGTCTTAGGCACACTCCCTGGGTGATCGGGCCTAAGCTAGCAGTCAGACATCCTTCTGGCAGCCCAGGAGCCCTCAGAGGATGTCCACTTGCCAGTGGTGAGCA
Source organism: Murina feae (assembly GCA_004026665.1). Taxonomy (NCBI): domain Eukaryota; kingdom Metazoa; phylum Chordata; class Mammalia; order Chiroptera; family Vespertilionidae; genus Murina; species Murina feae. The sequence continues at coordinate 5,732 of PVJC01027082.1, read as the reverse complement.
GGCCTAAGCTGCAGTTGGACATCCTTAGCACTACTGAGGAGACGGGAGAGGCTCCTGCCACCATGGCTGTGCTGGCAGCTGGCAGCCTGGCTTGTAGCTGAGCAGAGCTCCCCCTGTGGGGTGGGAGCACACTGACCACCAGGGGGCAGCTCCTGCATTGAGTGTCTGCCCCCTGGTAGTCAGTGAATGTCATAGTGACCAGTCATTCTGCTGTTAGGGTCAATTTGCATATTATCCTTTTATTATGTAGGATAGAGGCCTAGTACATGGGTAGGGGCCAGTTGGTTGGCTCTGAAGGGTGTCCCAGATCAGGGTGGGGTTCCCACCAGCCTAGCCATCCTGGATGAGGGGTTGAGGGTGGTTTACAGGCTGGCCACAGCCCTTTCAGGATGAGGGTCCCCACTGGGGTGCCTGGCCACACCCCCATAAGGGAGGGGGCTCCTGCCGGAGTGCCTGGCCAGCCTGGGTGAGGGGCTGATGGCTGTTTCAGGCTAGCCACAGCCCCTTCAGGGTGGGGGTTCCCGCTGGGGTGCCTGGCCAGTCTGGCTGAGTGGCTGATGGCTGTTTGCAGGCTTGCCAAGCCCCCCCAGCAGAGACCCTCACCCCATGAGGGTGTGGCCATCCTGGATGAGGGACTGATGGCTGTTTGCAGGTTGGCCACTGCCCCCAATGACCTAAGCTCCCAGCGAGGCTGGCTGAAAGCAGGCATCTGGGATTTATTTATCTTCTATAATTAAAACACTGTTGCCTTGAATGGAGGTCACAGCCGGCCAGGGCAGGCAGGAAAGTTGGCTTCCTCCATTGCTGGGGCAACCAAGCCTCCTGTTTGCTCCAGCTCCTTGGCTGCCAGCCGCCATCTTGACTGGGTTAATTTGCATATAGGTGCTCCTGATATGCAATTTTTCCTTTTTTTTTTCTTAATAATATAAGCTCTAGTTTTATTTGGGCACATGGCTACCCAATTTAAAAAGACCATGTTCTAGCTGGTCTGGTTACTAATATCTGCTGTGTAGGATGTCAGCAAAAGTGTCCTGTGCAACTACATTGTAGCCAACTTTAAGATAGAGCATACTTCCTAATTTGTCCTTCTTTCTTCTTGCTGGCTAACATGTGGGCACTATGTCTACAGATTAATTAATGATCAATTCCATGATGTAAACATCATGTTGAACATGATGGGGCACCCATGATGGTCATGGAACCACCTACCATTCTTAGAATACTTCTTGGACTTTGCCCTTCTGCTTATCTGCCTTGGGGATTTTTCCACAGTCATAAAAATAAAACAACCCAAAAAAACACTTGTGTTTTAAAGTCAAATAAATAACTGACTGACATGTATGAATTGGGTGGTTTTGGTCATTAGTCAATCTATTAGAGCCATAATGCTAACTATATACTAATAATTATATTTAGGAAAACTGGCTGATTTGGTTTTTCTTTCTGTGAAATAATACTCTTCCAAAAATAAATGTCATTTTAAGAATATTCCCTATGTATTTAATAATGGAATAGAAATGAAAATAATTTTGTTCTACCAAAAGTAATAACAAATGACAGTTCATTAAGGTTTATACAGCTTTAGATTTACATAATTTTTATCCATGAAGAATATGTGAACTATTTTGACCATCTTTAAAAGAATATGGTTTTAAATAGCTTTAAACATTTATTGTCACTAATAAAAACATAATGTGACAGTGTTTACTTTTTTCTATGTATGTAAAGTTTTGGTGAAATGTTTTTCTTTTTCTTTCTTTTTTTTGGTTGTTGACTGAGTTTTATTACCCCTTCATTTGTTTTAAAAAAGTATTTGTCATGTACAAAAACAGGCATACTTAATAGAAAACAATAAACAATATACACCTTAGGGTCATAAATTAAAAGGAGGTGAAGAAGGAAAGTGAAGAATAAATACACTAGGATAAATTAAAGAAAAATAATGAATTCTGGGTTTCTTTAAGATGAACACACTTTTAAAAGCTATACAAATTTATTAACTAATGTTACCCCAATTAATTTAATAAAATAAAAAAATTAAGACTATTTAATAAATAATAATTTCTCTTTTATCTACACATTTTTATTGCCCAATACATATTTAAATTGCACTACTATAAAACCAGGTTTCCTAGCAAACTGGAATGCTTTTTTAAATGGACAAAGATCCTAAAAGAAGAATTGCTGATATAACAAAATTTATGGAAATTACACGTTTGGTTTTGATAATTTAGACAGATGTTTTAAGATATGCCAAAATGAATGGAATCCATTCATAAGATGAGAACAAGGTTGGAAAAGATATTTCTGATGAACAGATACAGTCTTTTAACTGGAATTTCAACTGAAATCAACCAAGTAATGATACAGCCCTGAATAATTTCAGACCAAATCCACAGAGAATAAGCAGTATAAGAGGTCTCTCACACTGAATTGGTTGGTTTTTGTTGGATCATGATATTACACTGAAGGGAATGTGAAAAAAAATTGAGATGAGTGACTAGAAAAGAATAGCACTGAAAACCAATTCAAGGAGACTCTTCCTTTTATCTCATATTCCACTTCTAATCCATCAGGGAAAACAGTTGGCTCTATCTTTAAAAACATCCAGAATCTGACCAGTTCTCACCTTCTTTGGTGTCACCATTCTGTTTCAAGCTACCATCATTTCTTGCCTGAAATATTGTAATAACCCCCTAATTGGTCTCTCATCTTTCATCTTTGTCCCCCTGAGTTTTTCTTAACAGAGAAATCCTTGTAAAGCTTGAATAGATCATGTTACTCTTCTGCATAAAAACTTCTGAAGCTACCCATTTTGTTTCTAGTAAAAGCCAAAATCCTCAAAATGCCCTGCAAGGCTCCATGTGATCTGAGACCTCTCTGACTCCATGTCCTCCTATATTAATCTTTTCTTATTGAGCTCTAGATACACTGGCCTATTGCCAGGCATACCCTTGCTCAAGAGCCTTTGCCTGGCTGTGTTCCTATAGTGTAGCTAACATTTTGTCCATTTATTTTTTTATTTAAAAATATTTTTATTTATTTCAGAGAGAGGAAGGGGAGGGAGAGAGAGAGAGAGAGAGACAGAGAGAGAGAGAGAAAGATCAATGATGATAGAGAATTATTGCTTGGCTGCCTCCTGCATGGCCCCTAATGGGGAACTGAGTCTTCAACCTGGGCACGTGCCCTTGACCAGAATTGAACCTGGGACCTTTGAGTCCACAGGGCAATGCTCAATCCCATGACCCAAACCAGCTAGGGCTTTTTTTTCCTTTTAAAGCCTTTTTCAAATCTCACCATCTTAATGGGACTGCTCTATACTGGATGTTTACAATTGCAACATGCCTTTCTCTCCTTTGTAATTTTTGATTTCCCCTATTTTGATTTTTTAAACAGCCAGACTTAAGTATAATTGACAAAATAACCAGAAGTATTTAAGATGTGTAATTTGTTAAGTTTTGAAAAATTCAGACACTTACAAAATTATCATCATGGTCAAGAAAATGAACATATCACCAACACCAATTTTCCTTGTGCCTCTTATAATCCTCACTTCTGCCCCATTCTACCCTCCAAACACGTCTATAGGCAACTGCTGATTTATTTTATACTCCTATAAACCAGTTGCATTTTCTAGAATTTAATATAAATACTAGAGGCTCAGTGCACAAAAATTTGTGCACTTGTGGGGGTCCCTCAGCCTGGCCTGTGCCCTCTTGCAGTCTGGGATCCCTCAGGGGATGTCCATCTGCTGGCTTAGGCATGCTCCCTGGGCGATTGGGCCTAAGCTGACAGTCAGACATCCCTCTGGCAGCCCAGGAGCCCTCTGGGGATGTCCACTTGCCAGTGGGGAGCAGGCCTAACCTTCAGTTGGACATCCTTAGCACTGCTGAGAAAGCAGGAGAGGCTCCCACTATCACCACTGTACTGGCAGCTGTCAGCCTGACTTGTGGCTGAGCAGACCTCCCTCTGTGGGAGTGCACTGACTACCAGGGGAAGCTCCTCCATTGAGCATCTGGTGGTCAGTGTGTGTCATAGTGATCAGTCATTCCCAGTGGTTCTGCTGTTAGGGTCAATTTGCATATTACCCTTTTATTATATAGGACAGAGGCCTGGTGCATGGATGGGGGCCAGCTGGTTTGCCCTGAAGAGTGTCCCAGATCAGGGTGGGGTCCCACTGGGGTTCCTGGCCACCCTGGGTGAGGGACTGATGGCAGTTTGCAGGCTGGCCACATGTCCTTCAGGGTAGGGGTCCTTGCTGGGGTGCCTGGCCAACCTGGGTGAGGGGCTTAGGGCCATTTTCATGCTGGCCACATTCCCTTCAGGGTGGGGTTCCTGCTGAGGTGCCTGGCCAGTCTTGCTGAGTGATTGATGGCTGTTTGCAGGTTGGCCAAGGCCCCCAGAAGGAATCCTCACCCCATGAGGGTGTGGCCATCCTGGGTGAGGGACTGATGGCTGTTTGCAGGCTGGCCACTGCCCCCAGCAACCCAAGCTCCCAATGAGGCTGGCTGGAAGCAGGAATCTGGGATTTATTTATCTTTTATAATTGAAACTTTGTTGCCTTGAGCAGAGGCCACAGCTGGCCAGGGCAGGTGGGAAGTTTGGCTTTCTCCATCACCAGGGCAACCAAGCCTCCTGCTTGCTCCAGCTCCTTGGCTGCCAGCCACCATCTTGGTTGGGTTAATTTGTATATAGTTGCTCTGATTGGCTGGGGGGCGTGGATTGGGGCATAGTGGAAGTGCAGTCAATTTACATTTTTCTCTCTTATTAGATTAGACCAGTAGTCCTGGGCATCAATCCGTGCACCAGTAGGTTGCTGCTGCCCTCCTGTAGCTCTCTGCCTGCTGCCCGCCCTCTTGTATCTCCTTCACCCCATCCCCTAATAGCTTGCTGCCCTGCCCCATCCTGTAGCTCTCTGCTGCCCTCCTGTATATTTCTGCTGCCCTCCTGTAGCTCTCTGCAGCCCACTTATATCTCATTGGCCCTCCCTCCTGCTGATCTGTGATCTGGTCATGATGCACTTGGTGGTTGTGCCTCAGGGTGTAATGGCTAATTAGCATATTCCTCTCTTATTATATAGGACTAGGGGCCCGGTGCACAAAAATTTGTGCACTCGGGGTGGAGGGAGTCCCTCAGTCCGGCCTGTGCCCTCTCACAGTCTGGGACCCCTCAGTGGATGTCCTATGATGGCCCCAGTCTGCCAGGCGCCTTTTGTGTGTGTGTGTGTGTGTATATGTGTGTGTCACCACTGGGGACCTGCCACGAGCCGCATCTGAGGCTTGGAGCAGTCCTCCTGTGTGTGTCTACCTGCCGGGGGCCTGCCCCCAGGCACACCGTGGAGGCTTGGAGCAGGCACCCCCTCTATGTTGATCTCTCAGACTCTTGCCCTCCCCTGCATGTTGTTCTTTTTTTGAGCTGTGACGAGGGCTGGGTGCTGCCTGCCTCCCAAGCTTGCCTACTGCCCATCTTCCTCCAGCCACCAGAAAGCAGGGAAAACCCCACCTCGTGGTCAGGCCAGCCTTTTCCTGCTCCCTGATCCCCAGAAGGGACCTGGGAAGCCGCCAAGCAGGCCACCAACTTTTTCCAACTCACCCGTCCCCTGCTGCCTTCCTTTCCCACTTCCCGGTGCCGCCAAGGGGTCTGGGGAGCTGGCAAGCAGGATCCCGGCCCCTGCAGCCTTGCTTTCCCGCTCCCCGGTGCCCCTCAGAGGGCCTGGGCAGCCACCAAGAAGG